>JARBER010161065.1:0-16935 GCA_030265075.1 Balanus glandula
TGGACTTCAGAAGGACATTTTTTCAGGATTAAGCTGGCTTTTAACAGATCAGAGAGGACTATATCCGGGGTGGGCGGGGTTACCCCAAAAATGCAAGCGTTTTGTAAAATGGCTACAATTTCTATCTTTTTTGTTCTGTAGAGTATTTTTCAAGTTATAATAGTCGCACATTGTTCATATTTTGTGTTCCAAATAAATTTTTACTTCAAACACCTCTAAATTACTCTTGAAACACAAAAGAGCTTAGGGGGTCGGGGCTACCCCGTCTTCCCCTACACATTCATTTCGGTCTTTCACTGAATGTTTAGCATGAAGCAAGACGTATTAAATGTTAGCACATTCAAAAGACTTTAGAGAATGGCTTTAATAACCATTACTTAGCTTCAGCGCGCCGAATTCGAGAACAAGAACAGAAGGATTGGAAAAGGTGACGATATTTCAGCTTTTTTTAGCCATTTTGCTGCTATCGATGGTGGGGAAGGAAAGAAGAAAAAAAGCTGAAAACCGTTCAGAATTTCAGTCACAGAAACTTTCTAAAAGGCAGTGATTTGTTTAATTCAGTATAGCGCTGTCTGTCAGTTTTGCCAATGTCCACGGAAAGTCAGTATAAAAAGTGATGACAGTTTACTTAGGCTGCTCGAGTAGAAAATATAATATTTTTGTTCTAAAAGGTCATGTGTGTTCACAATTAGTTATTCAGTATGATAACTTAGGTTGTGCTGCATTATATTTTTACATGCGTGCAGCTGTCAATCGGAAGCTGGTCAGTACAATTGGCGGCAATGTGCGCTGTCGTTCTGTGTGGGACATGTTGAACGGTGAGCCGATATGCTCGCCCAGCCTGCTAGTTTATTCCCTGGGACATTTTTATAGCAGAATAATAAGGCAGCATGATAGGCGTCTGCCGTAGGCAGAGGCCCTTGTTCCATTGTCTGATCATTATTATCGCAAGTAGTCTAATTTGTATTTTAGATGAAGTTCAGTTATCAGTCGTTCCGTTCAGTGCTTCGAAGTGCGCAGCTTTTCAGCAAATTAACGTAAGCGCATTTGTGCTTAATTTATGCGATAACAGCGCTGAATTTCAACAGTTCAGTAATAACAAGCCTACAGGGGTTCTGTCCCCGGGGGGGGGGGGCGGGGATATGCACCCCACTCTTATGCCAGGGGCTTGGGATTTTCACCCAATTCTCCCAGACGAACAAGACAAAGTCGTCCAGTTATACTCTTTCACTGTTGGAGATAAAAGAAGTGAATGATTTGTTTGCTGCGAACGCAATAATGACACGAACTTTTATTCATGCCTACAATCCATCCTGCGTTCTTCCGTGGCTCTGACGGGAAAAACTCACTGCATCAAAAATGAATGGGCGGGAGCTGGAAAACATCTGCCTCCCAGACTATCCCCGGTGGGCGGGGGCGGGGGCGGCGACCGCCATCACCCGCGGAGCTCTCCTGACATTGGCGGCCGGGACACAAAGGGCTCGGCGGCGCGGCGGCGCGGCCCGCTGCTTTTTTGTCGTCAGCAGAGCGCCGAATCCATATAGCCGACCGGGGCCGACGGGGAGCTTCGCCCTGCCGCCGCCGCAGGGCCGGGGCGCCACCGTCGCTCGGTGGCCGGCTGACTGGGCCAGTGGTGTCTGGGTCGGCGGTGACGGGTCAGTGCGGTGGTGACGCTGAAGGCGCGGGGACGCACAGCTGACAGGTGAGCCGGCCGGGGGCGGGGGCGGTCCCGGACAGTCGCCCGCGCGCGGGGTGGGGGGGGGGGGCTGTGGAGGGTTCAGGGGGACGAAGTGGGAGAGGTTTAGTACGGTGACGGGTGGGTGGACAGGGGATGTGGGTGTTGGGAGAGGTGGTTGGATAACAATGTGAATATGGATCGCCTTTGGCAGCATATGTTGCGCTGTGTGGGATTTGAATTTGAATATTTATAGTCAGGAATATGTGAAAGCTTGACTGCCGCCAGCAAATCACAGCCGAGGTTAAATGCATCCGTCTTACAGTGGTATGATAGGAAATCCGTAGGCATAGTTAACATTAACGAGCTCCAATTAACAACATATAGTGTTGTCTCTGTTTATAACAAGAACTTTATCAGTTTATACTGTGATGATAAAGCTTAGTACAACCGTATCGAAATGTGTATCGAATTTCACGGTTAGTTATCTCTGCTACTAATTTCTTTGATGGCAGTTATTGAGCGTTAGTCTATATCGTATACAAAATCGTATGCAAATTATAATGTTTGATTAGCTCAAAGTTTGTCTTCGTACATTGTTGCGAGGCAAAAACAATAAGCGTTAACGAATGGCGTTACGAGCAGGCAGTCACGTTATCTGCCACGGTACCTGACACAAATTAGGCTGCAATAGGAGTGACTTACCAACCAAAACATGAGTGATGCTGCTGAAAATGTAGCTACTCTTGGTGAAGACTGAAGTAGGAGGATGAATACGATGAGGGGTCCGTGGCACCTTGCACTAGATCACTTAGCTTAAGCTGTTTGATACTTCATGCTCAAAGTGCTCACTTTGAATATGCAGCAAGTTATTGCTACATCGCGGTGATGGTAAACTGTCACAAGCATATTATTTAGTGTCATCCACAAATGAAGCGAAATCCGCCAGTAAACACAAAAGCGCAGTGGTGCTTTATTTTGTTGTTGACTGCTTTCTTGCGAGCTGAACGAGTGTCTGGGTCAATTTTGTTTCACTAATTACTAATAATAGAACCATATGTTACGACTTCTTATACTCAATTTTGATTTTTAAATGCTGTACTGATTTTAATACCTTGCTGATGTCACATTATCTGCCACGGTACCTGATCCATATGATCCATATGAAGCACTATATCACAACCTTTTGAAAGGAGACATCTTGATGAGACATACTACAGGTGTTTTCGCTCAAATTTCCGATGTGCGTACATTTTCTTTCGACATCACTCATTGGCGTCAATGTCCTTTAAAATTTATTTCACTTAATATACTGAAGCCGTTTCGTTTTCGCAACGCCTTTTTATAGATTTTTTAACAACATTAGAACCCAACTTGGCACCAAAAGTTTAAGAAATGTTTCTAAAAAAACTATTACAGGTTTGTATATATAATTCTTAATATAATATACATTCCAAGAAATTAATTATTGATTAAAGTGATATTAGCATTTAGCCGCTTCCAGAGCATTTTTTTGTTAATACCAAATATTTTATTCATGCATTCTCGAGGGACTTAATCGAAAGTGTCAACTACACGGTTAGGTGCTCTGAAATAATTATGTTGTATTTGGAATCGTCTACCAAGCTAAAAAAAAATAATAGTAACGCTAGATTTGATAAAATTGATGCAAACTGGTATGAAATTCCCGGGTACATATTATTTAAGCCCGACTCGCCGAATCTGACCTAACGCTTATCCAGTAAATTCAAACCAGATGTTTCGAATATGTTAAAGTGCAACGCTTCTATTCAATTTCTCAATTCATTAGATACATTTGATGAAAAAAAAATGCACAGCACCCAACCGTGTATTTCTTGCACTTTCGATTGGGTCTCATAGCAATATGATACTTTAAGATTCAGCGCAACGCAATTCAAAGGCGTTTTGGAAACGGCTCAGTCATATCGCCTTAATCAGTAATCAACTTATTGGATGGTTTATTTTTTTAAGATTTTTATGCTATAACTATTCGAAACTTTTCAGAAAAATTTATACAACTTTTGCTACCAAATTTGTTACTATATTTGATGCAAAATCAATAAAAAGGCATTGTGAATACGGCTTATATGACCAAATTATTATCATCAGCATTTTCTCACTGTGATTTTTTAGTTTCATTTTACGTTTATTGTGGGCACTGTGCATCCATGTCACCATCATCCCCTTAAAATAAGCAATATGTGAAAGAAAAATTACCGCCTACAAATTGCGTCCTTGTCAACAGCTGTGCAATCTCCCTCGTCAGGCGGTGATTGTCGCTTGCTGCTGCTGAGCGCCCCTCGTCGGGTCATTTCGCCGCGACCCTGAACTTATCAGGACCGGGCGCGCCTGATACGACAGCCCTCCCGCCGCCGTGTCGCCTGCTCTATCGCAGCCTATCTGGCCGAACGGGCCTGCCATGAATACTGTGTCGGCACGCAGATCTGTGCTGCGGCACAGTCTAACCTCAGTCGGCCAGGCGGCTGCGCTTCCTTAGGAGATCGCAAATGTGCACTGCGGGTCAGTCTAGCTGGTCAGGCGGCGGTGGCTGCCTACGCAGGCTAGGAATGGCCGCCGCCCCGTGCCGGTAATTTGTATCAAAATGACCCTAAATGGATGTAAGCTATGTTATTGTCCTTTACAGATTGTTCGCTATACACCTTGAGCTTATCACTGTGTGTCTGTGTAAAGGCTGACGTTTATTAAAGTGTGTTGCAATGCAGGCAGGACACAAGGTGGGTATGGACACATTCAATAAATTGGTATTCATTTTACATGTTAAAAAAGATCAAGTCTCAGCTTGAAATATCTTTATCGATATATTGCGCTCCCTCTACGCACGATATTACTTCAAGAACCCTCTGCAGAATGGACGCGACCCGTTAATCGCTATACTACATGGAACGACTTACATAAAACGAAACCATGGGGTGCATGCCGCATAAAGTGATAAACAGTATCAAGCCAATTTAACTGCACATCAGCATGTGACGTTGTGTTATGGTAACTTGACCGCCTACCCTTTGAACTTTCGATGCCGTAACGAAAGGTCACATAAGCACACTACCTCCGTAAATGGCGTGCCAGTGCGCAATATGGACCAACATAACTACACGTACTTACGACCGCGGCCCACAGGAAGTCAACAAGCTGATCGGCAAGGGCGAAACTATTGTAATGCGTGATGTGCATGTCGGCCATATCAAAACGCAGCCCGGAGGTTTCAATGCACTCCCAGAGGACCCCTGGATTGCCTACCAAGAGCTTAACTGCGTTTAATCTTGCACGATGATTGCTTGTGATATGTTATATTTGCTGGTTTCTGTTAAAAAAACTGGCCATGCGCTATATGCTTCATTAGTGCTAGGAACAAGACAAATGTGGCCCTCTGGCTTTTATGGCTCTCTACATTTTGCGATGTAGATAAAGTTGGAATGCTTCAATAACTTGTGGTAGTGTGCTAACTGCATACCCACCATGACGGAACTTGGACTTATCACCAGCATATAGTATTGATGGGGATCAGTAGAATGCTGGAACGTCATTTGAATTATTTATCGTAATCGTACCACTTAAGCTTCTATTTTATTTCGCAAAACAGTGCGAAAAGAATTTTTTTCTGAGACAAGAAATAAAATGGAAGGGCTTGATGATGATGATGACTGAGGCTAAACCTTCGGCAGGGTAGGGGGTTTATGTCACCTGACATGGTTTTCATAAATAAGCCACGTAAATATCAAGCGATTGCAATTAAAGTTTGGCTACCCTACTTTTTAAGAGCTTGAAAAATATCATACAATTTTAGAGAGAAAAAAATCCTTGATCCGTGACCTATGATCTGTTTCTTAAGTCGATATCAGGCGCAAATGACGTTCCGTTTTATCGATACTGGAAACTTGTGCTGTTTCCGATTGTTTTCTGTTCAGGAACATATTAAAGTTTATCATAACGTGACATTGATGATTTACACTGAGTTTGTAACCTCGTTCGATCTTTTCAGAGGTCAACTGAGGTCAATGGCTTGCGGTAACCAAAACTGCATTTTCTTTGGCATCTGGTGTTTCTATAAAAAAAATTGACACTGATTTCAAATTTTACACCCATGTGGCGTTATTATAAGTTCTACCTAGTCATTCACGGTCACAGGATCATCAAAGGTCAGCCAAGTTCAATGACATGAGATGACTTGACATGACCTGTTTAGTATTGAGTATTTTCATGACAGTTTCTGTTGCTAAATTAGAATATAATTCGACACCCACTCACCATTTCAAGATGTTTTTGCACGATTTTTCCGACTTATGTTCAATTTTTTATACTTTTTCGATCTGGTGAATTTGGGATCATCAACTTGACCTCAGATGTTAACCAATCATTCAGGACCTTCAAATCGAATATCAACATATTTATGTTGACACAACCAGCACGCTCATTCTGTAATAGAAGTTTTAGCTCAATTAGGAGCAAAACACACCGGGGGTCCATTCCAATCCGCATTCACCCGTCCGCGAAGGTGAATCAGCGCCCTACCCTGACGAGGTGTAGGGCGCTGCTACTATATAGTAATACGGCGCTCATGAGAAAGCATCGCCACCTTCCAAATGTGAGGAAGATTGGGTATTTTGAAGTCAACTCTTCTCGTGCAACGCCCATATAGGCGTAATGTCCAAATTAAACCATGCTGGGGAACGCGTCCCTCCCCCCATCCGACGCCCAAGGCATTTATATAATGAAAACACCCGAGCTATTTTATTATAAGCGGACAGTGATCGCTTTGGTGACACCACTTTTAGAAGGTGAAAAATAGCAGTTGGAAACTATGGCAATTGTTATACGTTTAATTATTGCATGCCAGCAGCACCTTTGCTAGGGGAAAAATTAGTTAAATTAAACACATTAAAATTGAGCCAGTGGCAATAGTTCCTTAATTGACCGATATGTTGTGCTGGTAATCTAACCGGATATGTGCTCTAAAATGCTGATTGTATTGACAAAGTTTGAAGACGGTGCTGCGAATAAGTCGATTGTTGTCGCTAAAAATGTTTTTTTAGGGTGTCTTCAACTGCTTTGGTTCTTGAATATGATTAGATGATTGCTGTATTTTATCAGGCATACTTTAAATAGTTTGCATACCTAAAATGGAATGAATCGACCGGTAAATGTGTGCCGTAAATGTCACCTTCGCCCTCTCTTTTAATCTGAGATTCGATTTGAAGCTGGTGCGGCGTGACAGGGACAGTTCTAACATATTTGCTCTTCTATATTTGCTTGTGTAATGTGCTGCTGTCATTACTCCAGTAAAATCGGTCAAAAATAGCATATTCCTTGGAAACGCTGCTGCAGTAATTCCTTGGCTGCAAGAAGGACTTAACTTATAATATTTTGTCCAAGAAAAACAGTATAAGCATTCCGGCGTAATTGCATTAAGTTGTGATAATATTACTTTGTCATGTAGTGTGTTTTCTATCCTGACCCCCCTCCCCCCTCCCCCGAGAAGGGTAGAACTCCAAATTTCGACCCAGGAAGAGCTTGGGGAACAATAATCAGATTTAATTGTCAATTTAAGTTTCCATTTATAGATGTTGGCGTTATTACACCATTCAATAACATTGCACAACTGCCACAGCTGCTGTTACAATGGACTCTATACCTGGGATCGAATATAACAGCTGTAGTGACTTTTTCTTGGCATAATTTCGAACCATTTAAACTGTTATTTTGAGAGAGAAAAAAATACTCGACTGAACTTCCAAGTTTTCGCACATGTCACAAGGAAGTCTCCAGCACAAAACGTATTAGCTCCAGAATTAAAAACTGAAAAATTGCTACGTTTGCCCTATTCTCCCTTACCCAACAGCTTGAGTTTTGGACAATACGTAGCCACCCATCCAAACGTATGCTCCTGGGGCCAGATATAACCCCCACCCAGTGGCCAGTGCTGCTTTAACTCGCACGAATAAAGCCAGACTGCTCTCCAATGAATTATGCTTCTACACAGAAAACCTGACCCGTCACAATTATTTCCCCTACCTCATGCCCGCCCTTTCCACACCTCCCCCAACCTCACCCCAACTTCTAGCGCCTTCTAAAGCAGATTTAATCGCCCTGTCGCCGTCACCAATTGACGTGCCCCACGCACCAGACGCGCTTCGGCGCCGCCCACACCTGGTCTACGACTCAAGTGGGAATTTTATACGTGTTTCCAATGGCCGCGACCTTCCACGGCCGATCGATCGACCAGTGACGTCAAACGCGCGCCGACCAATCAGAGCGCAGCGCGCGTCTGACGTCACTGGGCGACGGTAAACACGCGACGGGACCGGACGTGATCCGTTCGAGCGCGGTAGATTCATCGCGCGGCGTCAACAGACGACTGCTGGTGGGGTGAGTACGTTTTGAGACCCACAGACAGCTGTCGGTTAAACTCGGGAAACGCGGCGGGTTTCGATGAGTGGGCAGAGTACCTGTTTGCACGCCGTCTGGAATGGTACCTGGAGTGGTGAGATTCCTTGGATTGGTGCCATATGGGCTGTGTTTCTGTTGATTTTAGAGGAATGATCATTCGATATTTCCCTAAAATTGTATACTGATTTGTAATGACCGTCAACATTTAACGTGAAAGTATTGTGAAAAACTGCTTTACTTCGTACACGATAAAGCATTTTTTATATATCAGCGTCAAGCCTTTTTGTAAGCCTTTTGGCATAGATCATAAATGGCATGTTTTTCATTTTTTACCTTTTGACTTGTTTTTCACGACAAAGGAATAACAACATACACATATTGTATTATGTGTTATTGTGTAATTGAATATTACAGGTTTGTGTCATTGCTTTTCAGAAGTACTAAAATTACCGTAATAAAGGGCAAATAAAAACGGATTGTAATGTTTTAAGTCAAATACTCTTCGTTAAAAACACAAAACGTATATACCTTCTTAATCAGCATAATGGCAGTGAGGTTTATAAGCACGTAGAACTTAAATTTTCTTCTATATACACCTTTTTACGTTCAAGTTTGGAAATAGTGCACGTTTTTCAGTAAGAGTGCAGTCAATATCGACAATACGACATAGTGCATTTATGTTTGGAAACAGTGCATGATATTCGGATAAGTGTGGTCATAATTGGACGGAGTGCATTCGATTCCGGCGGTAGTGCATATGAACGCCGTACCGCATAGTGCATATGAGTGATCCCGCCGAATTTGACTACACTTTACCGACATGGAACGCTTTCATGCTGAACAAGCTGCATTGTTTTCAAATAACCGTGCACTATGCCGTATTATCGAAATTGAATGCACGTTTACTGAAAAACGTGCACTGTCGCCTAAATTGACCGTAAAAAGGTGTATTTCACGTTAATTGAAAGAGCGTAAACTTTGTCAAGATTGACATGACAAATGTATTAAGTGGACTCATTGGCAAAGTGGCGCTTTTGAGAGCCATATTTGAAAACTGCATTATTTGGCTGAACTTCGGGAAGAAGTTGTTGACTATTATGACTCCTTCTATTAAGTAATGTTCCTGGTCAGTAAAGGGACCAAGAGCGTTTTTATTTTTAACCAAATGGCAGCGATTTGACCTACAACGAGCCCATTTGGAAAACCAAGGGCCCTTTCAACAAAAGAAAGGTATTATCAAGGTAGTCTCTCAACCTAAGCGGGCACATGACATTGTCCAGTGAATCCCTATTGATATATGAGATAGTTGTTGCCATTATGATGAAATATATGTAAGATGTGATGATCGATAACATGGCAATGATTCTTTTTGGTATATTAATACAGGCCTAAGTAACAACCAAGCTTTCGTTTTACAACATTTGCAAGATTAAAAATACTTTTGCATTACAAAAGTAAGCTAATCAAAGTAAAGCACGTTCTCTGGTTGCTGAGGATTTCCTAGTTATATACATTTTATTGAAAAGAACACATAACTAAAACCTAGTTATGCATCGATTCGACATCGGATACCTCCAAATAATCCTACAGACATTCCATAGAAGTTAAAAAAACATATTTCCAATATTTATCACGGCCATTAACATGCTTATTAACAGCGACGAGGAAACACAATATTTTTTCGCAGAAGCCCGGCCACACCGGGTTGGTCACGCTGATTTTCGACAAGAGCAAAGGGGGGGGGGGGTGTAGGTGTGTAGGTGTGTAGGTGCGTAGGTGTGTGAGTGGATGGGTGTGGGTGCGGGTGTGTGATTTGGTGTGTGTGCGGATGAGGGTGTAGGTGCGTGTGTGGAAGAGGGTGTGCCAATGTGGGTGTACTTTCGAGAAATAATAGAACTGTCTACTGTATGTTGTCTCGACTCTAACGTGTTAACAGACAAGAACTTTGCAGGGTATTAAGACTGGGCTTTAAGTTTCTTATCTGGATGGATTCTTTTATTTTAACCTCTGCACAGTCTTTACCTCTATCAAGAATGTAGATGCGAAAAGAATTGTTGATGTCAAGAATTGCTGCATAACTCAAATTAATGCAATATAAATCCCATATTATACCTTATATCTACTGATATCTACCTGAAAGCCTTCTCGTCGGCTTGAGCCTTGAAAGTGTCATAACTTCAGGGCTGGTCGGCGTACACTAACAACGACCATTCTCACGATGGACTGTTGCGCCGCTGAGAATAACATTATTGAGAGTTTTGAGAATAATGTCATAAATATTTTTGTAATATATGCTTTAGGATACAACTTTGTGCTAGAAATACTTCCAAAGAAAACATTTTTAGCACATAACTGCTTGGGAAAATGCGTCCTGAGGTTTATACTAAAAAAAAACGTTTCTGAGGTTATCATCAAAACTTTAGTAATGTTATCCTCAGCAACGCAAAAACTCATCGCAAAAACGGCTAATTTGTCTTTCCAATCTAGCAAAAGACGTCATCAACTGATGATGGTATTCCATTTAACTTTATCTTTTCATTTTGTGACGCACTAGATCACATCACGCTTCGTGTTCTGTCACACATCATCCATGTTAAAGTAAAATAACACTCAAGCTGAAAGCATTAACCATTTAACGATGGATTTTGGCGCCGCTGGCTGAGGTAAATATTACTGAGGGTTATGAAGAAAACCTCAACAATATTTTTGGTTTACAAGCTTCAGGATTAACTTTTACTACTTGCGGTTTTGTGCTAGAAATATTTTAATGGAAAAGCTTTCTAGCAAAAAATTGCATGTACAAATTTATTCTAAGTGTGTAATACCTTAATAATTATGAGGTTTTTGTCAAAAACTTAAGTAATTTTATCCTAGGTGGTGTAACTATCCATCGAGAAAACGGCTATAATATATATTAAGTTTGAGCTGCACAGAATGTCTCTCGATGAACTTCGAAATTCGCTCGAAAAATGCATGGTATACTTATGCATAGATATCGCATTGTCACTTTGTCATCATCATTAGTGTTTTTTTCGAGCTATATTTCCAAACATTCCCAGCTAAACAGAAGCACAGCTTTATTACCGCTACCCGAGTACCACAAAAACACGGCAACACCCCGCGGAAAACAGGCTGAGCAGCGCCGAAAAACGCGCTGGAAAAACACATCACAAAAACGCATCACACTCCCGATCAGTCGCCGCGAGCATTGGCACCACTTCCTGCAGCAACTGCTAAGCTACCGCGCCACCTCCTCACCAGCAGACGGAGCGATACGGGTTCAACGACCTCCAGCAAAAACACGCTGCAGCGCGCGCAAATCATGTTTTGCGCGCCGCGCTCACCGAAGAGCTAACGACAACCGACTGGGGAATAAAAACGCCCACGGCGCCGGCCCCCGCGCGCAAAAACATCCTCTGCGCTCTGTATGTATGCATTTGACGTGGCCGGGGTGGCGACACACGGAAAAAGCGCGCCGCGGGGACAGCCGCACCGGACGAGCGGGTCAATGACCGCGCAAGACGCGGTTTTTGCCGCTCGTTTTTTTGCCTTCTCTCTGAGACCGTCGCCGGAGACGGACGTGAGACGTGATTGCCGTCATGGCCGCCGACCTCTGGCGGCTTACCGCCGGGACCCGGTGACAGACACGGCTGACACGCTGTCTCGGAGAGCTCTTCGTCATGGGTCATGTCATGGGCCATGTCATGGGTCATGTCATGGGCCATGTCATGGGTCATGTCATGGGTCATGTCATGACTCATATAATGGGTCATGTCATGGGTCGTATCATGGCTCATGTCATGGGTCATGTCACGGTTCATGTCATGGGCCGTGTCATGGATTGGCGGCGCTCTCTATCCATCATGGGTCGTGGATGTCGTGCTCCTGTCTGCCTCTCGCCATGCCCGCGGTGCCCTCGTCTGCCGGTCGCTGGGTGCGCGGAATAGCGCCGGAGGGTCCGGGATTAACCCGGGACAATCCGGCGCGGCGGGTCGACTGGTGCTGAGTCCAAGGCCAGACAGAGCGGCTGGTATGGCGACATGAGGCGAAGGACGACACGGGGAGGGTCCGTGGTCCGCACGGGAGGGTCCGTGGTCCGCACGGGGAGGGTTCGTGGTCCGCACGGGGAGTGTTTGTGGTCCGCACGGGGAGGGTTCGTGGTCCGCACGGGGAGGGTTTGTGGTCGGTACGGGGAGGGTCCGTGGTCCGCACGGGGAGGGTCCGTGGTCCGCACGGGGAGGGTTCGTGGTCCACACGGGGAGGGTCCGTGGTCCGCACGGGAGGGCGATTTGTTTATAGATTTGTACTAAGCCTAAGAACATATGGTTAAGAACTAGTCTTTAGTTGATTTTGCTCCGTCTTATGAATAAATTGCCGACGTATTAGCCGTATTCACAATATATTTTTGTTCTGTTGAGGAAAAAAATGCTGAGGTTTTTGAGGATACCCTCCGAAATTGTTTTTGTATATAAGAGGATGCATTTTTAAATGCTAAAAATATTTACATGGGAAAAGTTTAATGTACCTACAAATTGCTTGTTGAAATGCACCCTGAAGCCTAAAAACCGAAAACGTTTCTAAGATTGTCTTAGAACTATAGTTATACATCCTCTTTTTATTTATTATTTTTTATTTATATTAGGCTATCCCCATAGCTGGCCGTACCCTATGGCTAACGGGGCGGGGTGGGGCCAGACAATCTCTAGATCCCGGCTGTGGCTATGGGTGTGGCTGTGGTCTGCCTAGATGTTTAAACAAAATTTCATCAATCTACCGAAATTTTCGAAAAGACACTATTTAACGAAGTGTTTCTGGACGTTTGAACCACGAAGCTACGCGCCTAACTCAACAACAATAACTTCCGAGTATTTGTGTTTCATTCGTTCTGCTATTATTTTTCTTGAAAATCCGCTCGGGGCGGCCAACGGCTGGTTGTTCACCTTTGGCCACGGCTGTGGCCGGCTGTGGCTGTAGGGTTATGGCTGTGGGACGGGTAGGCTGTGGAAAAGTGCAGCCATGTAGAATTCTACTTAGAACCTCAGTGATTCACAGAAAGACATAATGTAGAGTTGAATTTTAGCTGTTAAGCTAAACGAGCTGTTAAGCTCAGCCTCAGAAACGTTATGCTCAGCGCCAGCGGCTCAACGATCCATCTTGAAAACGGCTAGGTATTAGTAAATAATGAACAGTCATGTGATTAAGTTGCGGCTTCTAACTTCAGCTCATGAAACGCTCAGTCTTCGGTGGATGACCTTATACAGGGTGGGAGGAGCTTATTTTAGATGCTGTCTTGAAATACAGCACAGTAAATTCAGCTGCGTACAAAGGCTTTAATTCTAAGCCACATTCTGGAAATAGGTTTTCGGAAGCATATCAGATATCTTAGCAGCTTCATAGAATGATGTTGCAATGAAGGTAAAAGCGACCGTTCAGCTAACATTGTATTCATCATCGCATGCAGCTGTACGGTTTGGTCCATGCATGCCCATGTGAGCCCAAAGCGTGAGCTTGACCTTCCCAGCATGGCCCGGAGGCTGTGTTTCCGGGGGATGGCTCTGCAGCAGCTGGGTCACGTGACCGCCTCAGGGGCTCCTGAGGCGAGGAGCTCTGAGCGTTGGCCTCTGCTGTCGTCAGATTGGAGGGGACAGGACGACAAATGGAAAGCTGGGTATCTAACGGAGATGATGCACCGAGGGGAGGGGAGACTGACGGAGTGGAACAACTGTGACAAATGGAATGGATGGATATGGTGTATGTATGTATAACTCGCACGAAAAGTGTTGTTCTTTCCCTTTTTGCGCAGGGGAAATTGATCAAACATACTTACATACATGGGATTATAATTTGCGAGTTTGTGTTCAACTGTAAAAATTGACACATTTTGTGTTGATATGGATGACGGCACTAACGGCTCATTCCTGTGTTTGCACATTCCGTAACAACGACGTCTAGACTTAAGTTTTTATACTTCTCCTCAAAACAGCCCCTCGACAAAGAATGAGTGTTAAATATTCGACTACCGAATAAATATTGAAAATATTCAATCAAATGGTCTTGTCGGTGAATTCATTCATTGCTAAACATATACAGAAGTGGAATGCGTGAAGCTACAAATCGCTCGTTACAAAACTGTCTTAGCAATGCTGTGATATTTAGCCGTTGCTTCTTTCCTTTTCACTAACCATACTTTGCGGCTATCCTGGCCATTGGTGCAGTGTAATGGACATTTAAATACTGACCAGCAGTTTGTCTGAAGCGTGACACCTAGCAACGACAGCAACAGATACTCGAGACACGTCGATAATCTGAAAACCGAATCACTCAGCCTCGGTTGCTATGTCGTACAACTTCGTCTCTTGACTTGTAGATACGTCAGCAAAACCATCGTGTCTCGTTTTTGTGGCATACAAAACAGCTAACCGGATAAAAGAACGTGAGGCTTGTCGCTCGTCGTTCAGAGCAATGGCTGATCACGTCAGCCGAACACGTATTGCTGTTTTGTCCCCAGATACTAGAAACTGAGAAATATAATCAAGATCGCTGGAAGTATTATTATCGTATTTTAAAACGGAAGGACGCCTATTTACGGAAACGGACAAATGAATCTGACTGCGACTGACAAGTGCCTTCTAATGAATTTGTTTCCGACCTCATCGTCACACATTCTTGGCAGTACTCCTGCCGCTGCTGACATTTGGCAGCAGTTGCCAGTATCTGGCAGCCCATTTAGCAGCCATCTTGCAGCACTACAGTCATCAGAGCGTGAGGAACTCGCGACGTGCCGAAGCCCCGTCGGTGGAGGCGTGACGTCGAAAACAACCGAGCGCGTCACCCAGCGCGTGCAGGTCACGACCCCACCCACTGGCTGTGTGACCTTGAACGTCCTGTGGAGGTCAAGGCGGCCACAGACGGACGACAGCTGTTATCGCCGACTCGATGCAGTAGTTCGTGTTCGTTGTTCGGAACCGTTGGAGTGCATCATCGAGTGAGATTCGCCAGGGTTCCGCATGATTTGCCATTCAGAAAGACTGGCTACTGGTTGGGCGTATCCGCTGACTGCAATCTGCATTTTATGAAAAATCGTGCTGATTAACTGATAAATAAAAAACAATGTTTTTAACCCTCTTTTTTATAACTTTGTAGGTAATATAACATTACAAGACGCTCTTCGGTGTTGAGGTGAGATCGTGTTCAGAAACATGAATCAGATCAGATCAGAGCCTGTGGATCCCACCGGGCAGTGTTCTACATTCGCTGGGTGGCAGCACTGAGTCACTTAGAACACCTGTCGACCTGCTGTGCAGAGATACACGATCCCCCGGAGGCCCCTTCTCTACGCCCCCCCCCCTCCCCCCCCCCTCCCCGACCGGCCGACCCTCGGAGCGGTGAGCCATCAGGTGTAGCCTCGCTGGGGTCGCAGGGGTACGCCGGGCAGGGGTGTATTGGGGTCGCAGGGGTACGCCGGGGAGGGGTGTATTGGGGTCGTTAGGAGCAACACGTGCTGCAGCGGCGGTGTGACCGCGTCCCGACGCTCCCAGGGTAGTCGTAACGGCTGTCTGAACCCCACCACCCCGCGAGGCTCACAACAAACCGGCCCGCTCCGCCCCGGTCCCTCGCTCCGCCCCTCCAACAGCTCCTCCTCCTGTGGGTGTGGGTGTGGGGGGATAACAAAGCGATTAGCGAACCACAAGCTGCCTCCTCGTGTCGAGACGCGAGCCCGTTTCAGCCGGGACTGAGGCTAACTTGGTCTGGCCCAGTTAGCCGGACGGCGTTCTGGCGAAGTTCAGCCGACGCTCGTCTGACCGGTTATGGTGGTGGTTATCTTGCATCGTGCGAGGATATGGCATGCTTTGACGATGTCTGTCCGCATAGACGTCCGTTAGAATATTACATTCAAGTGCGCATTTAGGTATGCACATAGTAATTGTCAGCAGCATGTCTGTGACAGTTTTAGCACCTGAAAATTTTGTGTGAAGTGACTTAGCCTGGTCTGGTTTCTCATAATCGCTCCATGTCATCTGAGACAGCATCTCTTTCTCTAGTCTACATCATGGCTTCTGGCAATATATGTATCTCTGTCTCCATTCCATTTTGCACATCAAGGCGAAAAAGAAAACAACGGATATCGGCTCACATCGAGCAGACTAACTTCAGGCGTTAATGATTACCGTCTCACCCTCTTCTCTTCACCGGTCCAAGTGACCAGAAACACTCCCGTATAGCTCTCCGTCCAACAGATCACTTTACTCTCACCCAACCCGACCTCTTCTCCTTCGCCCGCTCCACATGATCTCCTTACATTTGTCTCAATTTATATCATGGCCTGTGTCCCACGCCATTGTCTCGTGACCCGAGCCATCTGGAGCCGCCCCGCCGCCGCCGCCGCCGCCCTCTGCTAGCTTGGTCCGTCGCCCGGCCTTTCGGCTTGGTCCGTCGCCCGGCCGGCCGGCTTGGTCCGTCGCCCGTCCGGCTTGCTTGGTCCGTCGCCCGGCCGGCTAGCATGGTCCGTCGCTCGTCCGGCTAGCATGGTCCGTCGCCCGGCCGCTAGCTTGGTCCGTCGCCCGGCCGGCTTGCTTGGTCCGTCGCCCGGCTGCTAGCTTGGTCCGTCGCCCGGCCGCTAGCTTGGTCCGTCGCCCGGCCGGCCGGCTTGGTCCGTCGCCCGGCCGGCCGGCTTGGTCCGTCGCCCGGCCGGCGTGCGTGGTCCGTCGCCCGGCCGCTAGCTTGGTTCGTCGCCCGGCCCGCTAGCTTGGTCCGTCGCCCGCTGGCTTGCTTGGTCCGTCGCCCGGCCGGCGTGTGTGGTCCGTCGCCCGGCCGGCTTGCTTGGTCCGTCGCCC
>JARBER010161066.1:0-10269 GCA_030265075.1 Balanus glandula
GCACAACTTTAAACATTTTTGGAGGTGGGGTCACTTGACCTGGTGTCGTGACCTGACCTAAGATGACCCGAAATATTTTTTGTCAAAGTGTGCGGAATTGATGTACCAACAGGTAGGCGAAAACCCGGCGGCGCTGCGCGCCGCCGTTTTTTCGCTATCTCCGAAAAACCGATGGGGGGGGGGGCGGAAATCAACCCCCCCTACGGTGCGCGGGTTAATGAAACGTCCTTCCCGTGTATTATTTTGTAGTTGAATTCATCGTTTTTTTGGGAAAGTTTATTTGCTTATTTTCCAGCACTTTTATTAATCACACTATGGGGTTAACAAAAAGTGTCTGAAAAGGATCTCTACTTTACTTAAGCACAACAACAACACAACTAAGCAACTCTTTACTTAAGCACAAACACGTGTAGTTACTCGTGATTTAATTTGTTTTACTCAAAATATATATCAAATTACTTAAGTCACAGTTTTGGACAAATCGGATTACTGAACGTCATGTAATTACTTATAAATCAAAGGTACCTGTCTAGGCAAAGTTGTCAATCTGCCGGCCCAGGCGCGGAACGCATGTTGAACATGTTTTACACAAAGCCGTGTAGCAGTGAAACTGCGTAACACAGCTGATTGATTGTGTTACCAATACAATTTCATGAAACGTCCCACCCGTGTACCAATTTGCACTGGAATTCACTACCCTTTCTGAAAATTATAGCTGTTAATTTTCCGACACTTGTTTTATGAATCACCCTGCAGGTGCCGCACTCACGGCGCTGAAACAACCTCCAACTTATTGGGGAGTTTGCAGAGTTTTCCATTGTTTTCTGTCATAAGCGGTTCAATTGACTAAAAAATGAGGTTATGCTTATTGTTTTCAACCTCCTTTTTCACTAACCTGACTCGGCCTATGGATACAAGTATTTTTATAACTGCTTTGACTGATGTCACGATGATATATCAATTCATTTTTACCAAAAAAGCAAAAATAAGGCTTAATTTCGTATTGAATGCACCCCCACATTTAGTAAACTTGAAACGCCTATGATGTTCGATTTTGTAGAAAAAAAATCGCCTTAACATAACAATTTTCAATTCTTTCTTAATTGATGCATATAAGCTACGTTGAACTCAAATAATAATCGTGGTAGCTGTGGGCGATCAAAAATACATCTAAAACTTTTTTTGTCCCTTGTTATTCTATTTTTTAAAAATGTAGATTTGTTTTCGAGTAATGTAGATCAAGTTAAGAGGAATCAAAAGCCGTTTGATTTTTCAAAATCGGACGAGAGGATCGTGAAATCTCAAGAGGGATCTCATCTCCGTTTTCGACCCCGCTTGCCACTATTAGAGGTAGCCAGGAACCTGCCACTAATAAGATTAACGACACTTACTACATATCCTATATTAGATATAAACTGCATTTTCATGTATGTAACGTATTGCCTACGATTGTTAAACAATATCGAGGGAAATAATATCATTGTTACCGATTCCGCATTGTGTGATGCAACGTTACGATCCACGAGCGGTTGCTGAGATAACCGTTTGTAAGGTGTGATGCTAAACTATTCCTTCATTCCGCGCCACCTAGTTTAGTGCCGTACCTACTGGCCTCCAGCCTTTTGTAAGGCTGCCAAAAATAATCTGTTCCTGAGCCTGGTGGTGTTGAGTTTCAAATTGGCGGCTAAGCCCGTTGTTCTGCCCAAAGCAATATATCTATTGTGCTCCCTATGGTGTGTAAAGGTATGTGTGGTAAAAGCATGCATCAGCCAGACACATCACAAACACCAGTCTCGAATGTTCATGTAAATCATCGACTTTCAACGCAGATTCCCGAGCCGCGCTGGAGCGGATTATCAAACTCCGACTGCTATCAGTAGGGCGCCTCCCACTCCCGGTGGGTAAACACTGCGACCCGGTAGTGTTGGTGCAGCCATTGGCACTGACCACCGCCGCTGGCTGGAGCGGCGCCAGCAGAGGGGAAATAATCGACCGGCAGAGGCGCGATCGGCTATCACCAGACTGGCGTAAACTGCTGGGCCTGTCATGTACCCCGCCGGGAAGAATGGGCTGGCGTCTTTGCTTTAATCTAGTGTCATTCTGTAATTTAAAGCTCAAGGATTTAAATTACAATAATGATAAAATAGTTAAAGTAATACAATTTGTAAGGCTTCTGCTGCCAGCCGAAACCTTACAAATTTAGGCTGACGTACTGGTGTTAAAATACAAATGTGTAATGCGTAGTGTTGCAAGTTAATTCAATATATCGTTTTAAATCCCACCAACACCTTACAGACACTGTATATTCGGAATGCTAGGGAATATTGCACATTTGCAAGTGAATAGGTCATTACGCAATTTGTACCTGCACCATTACAAATTGTGTAAAGTAATCGATACAATATTATATATTTGCAATCTTACCGCCCCTGCCAACGCTGATGCAAGTTCTCGTGACGCCTCTAACCCCTGCCATCTACCCACAGGGAGCGCCGACATCACGTGGTACAAGGACGGGACTGCGCTGCCGGCCGACTCTCGGGCTGTGACGTCATATGACGACAGTCACGTGACCCTGACCATCGCCGCGGCGGCCGAGCCGGATGTGGGGAAGTACACGTGTCAGCTGAAGAATGCCGCCGGCACCTCCAAGAGCACCGCCGAGCTACTCGTCCGCAGTACGTGACGTCATTGGTCGGCAGTGACGTGGCCAAACGGGATGCAGTGTGATGTGGCGTGAGGGGAGATGAGGTTGTTGATGTGGCTTAGCGTGATGAGTGGTGTGTGATGACGTGATACGACGTGATGATCAGCGGAATGACGTAACATTTTGTTCCCGTTCATACAAGGCATCGTTAGCCGATTTCTCGAACCCCGACAATCTTACATTGTTTTCTATCACCCAGAACTATGCCACTGTACCAGCTGTCAACACCAAGCAACACCAATGTCACTGTCAACTTGCTGCCAACGAACGCACCGTTAATCGCGCAGCATGCAGCATATCTTCTGGTGCTGACCGCATGCACTCGTCGCCCTGCAGAGATTGTCGAGCCGCCGGCGTTCGAGCAGCGCCTGGAGGCTCAGGTGGTGCAGCCGGGCCAGCGGGCCGTGCTCGAGGTCAAGGTCAGTGGCGTGCCGCCGCCGCAGGTCACCTGGACCAAGGACGGCCGACCAATCAGCGACGGCGCGGACGGCGTCCAGCTCTCCCGGCAGCAGAACCACCACACGCTCACCATCGAGAAGGGTGAGTCGGCCTGGCCTGGGTAGGGTTTGCGGCCAGGCGCACCGGCAGCAGAACCACCGCACGCTCACCATCGAGAAGGGTGAGTCGGCCTGGCCTGGGTAGGGTTTGCGGCCAAACACGCCGCTCTGCGCGGATTTGTGTGAAGATGTTCAGTGGCGCTAACAGACAGTGCAGAAGCCAAATTGTAAGTCAAACAGAATCTGAAACGTGAAAGGATTGCAAATGTCAAGCGCTACTAGCGCTACTATCTCTTCTTTATTGTGGAAATTTTGGTTTTATAGCCCCATTAATTTCAAAAATTTAATTTTAAAAAGTGACCACAAAATTATAAATGTCAAAGATATTAAAAAAACTGAAGATATTTTATGTAGCTCTATCGTGACTTCGATACGAACGTCTTCGGAAAAATGGAAATAGCTAACGTCTTATATCAGTGACAACAACTGTGGGACACATCTGAGTCAACAAAATGTGTCATGAGGCACAGCCGCACTTTTTTACGTTTGCACTGGCTGAGTTTGTGAACCAGGTCGACACAGTTTCCCGAGCGAGGTGCAGCTCAGGAAGCTCTGTGCATTTCTGTGTGTGACGTCAGCGGCAGCGCTGCCGAGCCAGCGAGCGAGCCAGCGATCTTGTATTTAAGCTTTATTTTAGCTTTTTTAACAACATTACGGTGCCTGATGGCCGCTGTAAGGTTGGCGAGTGGGATCGGCATGTTCGCGCCACCAAACGGCATGCTTTTGTTGGCTGCGCTGGCCGTTTCAGTTATGCAGATAAAGCTGAGCTTGACGAGTAGCAGAACATAAAATCTGCTCTGCCCTCATCGCTAGGGATCGGCGTGCCAGAGGTCATGCAGATTATCCGATGAAATCGATCCCACAGACCGCATTTTGCGTAGAGCGTTGGCCTAGTTATATCTGAATCAGACATCAAAAGCTGATTCGTATCTAACTTCTTAAGATAATTGACTTTTTTGAACGTCAAATCATCAATGAAACAAATTATTTAATTCGATTATATAAAAAGATGTCAAATTTGTGTTTCCAAAACAGCGCAAAATTGTTAGGATCATGTAACAATTAACCGAGCGGATTATATATCAGCTTCCTCAACGATAAATAATTGGCGGTTGAGGAGCTGTTCTTATTTTTACCTTGAACAAAAGCGGCATATACAGTTTTGGTTGCTACCTTTATTACAAGACAGTTTCCCAATGAACAGTACATTTCTAACGCAAAGTTCACATAACCAATGTTCCATAAACCACACCCACTATCATGTTACACATTCGCATTATATCACTATATGTTGCAATCTTAATTGCATGACGCACTGTGGCCATTTCAGGAAATTAATTGTTCTCAAAGGACGATGGCTTTGGCGCGTTTGCATATCATCATACACAACTCCCCCAAGCTAATATCTCATTCGTATCGTGCTCGTATTATGCCTATATCGGTCATATCGTACTTGTACCGACGTACCGTGCTCGAATCGTGTTCGTTATTCGGTCTTCCTCACACCAGCGGCACTCGTCTCCTGTCGGCCTGCTCGGACATAGCCAGCGGCGGCCGCACCCGGTCCAGCCCGGTGAACACATAGCGCGACTGGCGACTCTTGAGACTGGCGCCCGGCCCCTGGCGCTGGTACGGAGCCCTCCCGCACTCGGCGGACGGGTAGTACGTGGCCGGAGAGGGCACACTCTCCTTCTCTTTGTACTTTAGGTCGCGCAGTCGGTTGTGCAGAGAGTAGGCCGGTGCCCTGGGCAGCGGTCGCTCGGGAAGGTACTTGTTGGGTCCCGGCGCCTGCATCAGTCTCGGGGCGGCGTGTCTGACCCGCAGCGAGAAGCCCTTGTTGGTGCCCGCGGCGGGACGAGGCGAGTACGCGTTCGGCGGCGGGAAGTCCTCGTGTTTGTCCGGGTGCCGGTGGGTCAGTTTGAAGGCGGGCCTCTCGGCGGGCGCCGTGCGGGTGTCGTAAGAGGCCGGGCCGCGGCCGAGCGGGCGCCGCTCCTGACTCGGGTAGGTCGGCCGCACGGGCAGGCGAATGCTGAACGCAGGTGCACGTCGCTTCGACGCCACCTCGGGTGAGTAGGCGCCGGGGCCTGGCGTCGGCTCCTCCGTCGTGGACTCGAACGGTCGGAACGTCAGCGTGGGAGCACTCCGCAGTGCGCGTGGTAACTTGTAGGCGTTGGCCGCTGGTCGTGGTGACGCCCGCCGCGGCCGCAGTCTCTGGCCGATCTTGGGCGCGTGCACGGCAGGACGAACGTCCTGCACAAAGTACCAGTCCGGCGGCGGGTTGTCCATGGCGGCCGTCTGCTGGCGTGGCTTCGAGCGCATCGTGTACCACGGCCCGGACAGGGGGCGCTCCAGGTTGCGTCGGGCCGGACCGGGCCCCGGTGTCTGGTCCCGCCGCGCCGGCTGCGAGTTGAACTTGAAGCGCGGTGGGGCCGGCAGGTGGGCCACGACGGGGGAGTAGGCAGGAGCCGGCGTCGCCGTGTAGGATGTGGGATCCAGAGGCGACGGGTGGCCGGTGGTCGCCGCCAGGTGTCGGCCTTTGATGGTGACGCGGCCCGGCTTGGTGTCCACATCACCGACACGCACCCTGTGAGCCGGACCGGGCGAGCAGCGGTAGTCGGGAGGTTCAATCCGCGACTTGAGCGTGGTCGTCAGCGGCGACTTGCATGCTGGGAGCTTGACGGTGTACGAGGCAGGACTGGGCCGCTGCTCCCTGGCTGATGCGTCGCCCGCCCGGAGTCGGATTGAGAACTCTGGCGCCGCTGGCTTGTGGGTCTTCATCTCCGGTACGTGGTAATCGGCCGGGCCGGGAGAGGGCAGCGCTAGCGCCGACAACGGCTTGCCGCCAGGTGGCGGGACGTACTCGCCCAGAGCGGTGCGCTTGGCAGCCGGCGGCGGATCGGCCGGCTCCACCCATTGCAAGTGATTCATGACCAATCAAATGAGGATGACTATGACAGAACTATGGTGGTAAACCTATGGTAATTAAAAACTACGGTGGTATTTCAAGTCGAAACATCACGTCTTCATTCGATGGATGTGACGGGCAAAAACCCATTTGAACCAATCCGATCGCATCAGACCCTAGATCCATTTGAATTGGTTCATGACCTATGAAGTACCGTTGATTTTATTTAAGTGCAATTCGCTCGTGACGCTGACGTCAAAGCACTTTTGTCTGCCTTGAATCGCTATACTTCCTGGAGATCAGTAAGTTTTTTTTCAGAAATAGAGGTGCGGGAAATCGGGATACGGAACCGGGAAACGGAACCAGGATAGGGGACCGGGATACGGGACTGGGATACGGAACCAGGATACGGGACCGGGATACGGGACTGGGATACGGGACTGGGATACGGGACTGGGATACGGGACTGGGACACGGGACTGCTATGGGATACGTGACTGGGATACGAGACCGGGATACTGGACCGGGATACATGACCAGGATACGGGACCGGGATACAGGACCGGGATATGGGACCCGGATACGGGTCCTAATAGAATTGCTAAATAATACTGTCTAATGCCCGATGATCTATTTCTGGCATTTAAAAAGCTAACGTGTTTTGGAAGACGCTGTGATCGGTACGGGTTCGGCATACAGGACCATGATACGGAACTGAAATCCAAACTAGAATACGGGACGGAAACACGGGACCGGGATACAGGACCGACACACCAGACCGTGATACAGAACGGGTAATTGAAACGAGGATTACGGGACCAGCATACATAACCGGGAAACGAAACCGGGATATGGGACTGGGATCGTTAGAGGAAGGGGTAGAGGTAGGGGTGGAGGTAGGGATAGAGTTAGGTGTAGAGGTAAGGGTAGAAGTAGTGGGTAGAGGTAGAGGTAGATATAGGGATAGATTTAGGGATAGATGTAGGGGTAGAGGTAGGGGTATACGTAGGGGTAGAGGTAGGGTTAGAGGTAAGGGTAGGGCAGAGGTAGGGTAGGGGTAGAGGTAGGGGTAGATGTAGGGTAGAGGTAGGGATAGAGGTAGGGTTAGAGGTAGGGTTAGAGGTAGGGTTAGAGGTAGGGTTAGAGGTAGGGGTAGAGGTAGGGGTAGAGGTAGGGGTAGAGGTAGGGGTAAAGGTAGAGGTAGGGGTAAAGGTAGAGGTAGGGGTAGAGGTAGAAGGGAGGGGATTCGAGGGCAGGTACATGTAGAGAGACTCAAGAAATATGTGGACTATATTGGATTGCGCATCGCGCAAAACGGGCCCTCTTGTCTAATTTAAAGATAATCCGAACAATTATTGGACGGTTGAATTTTGAGCCTGGTGACGCTGTTTATTGGCATAGGGGTGTGGTACCGAAGGGCCAGTATTATAAGTTCTGTCGACCGTGGAAAGCAGCCGTTGTACTGGCGAAAGTGGGCGAGTTAAATTATCGTGTGTTACTGGATGGCAATCGCAAGTCGCTACTCGTTCACCATAATCGTTAACGCCCGCATGTGTCTCTGGATGATTGTGTACCGTCAGCGGTCCACACCACCAGCAGTGGTGCTGGCTGCAGTGGTGGTGGTGCAGTGGTGGTGGTGCAGGGGTGTAGTTTCGTATTCAGTTGAGGGGGCTGCAGCCCCTCCAACTGGGGTTTCAGCCCCTCCGACTGGGGCTTCAGCCCCTCTATTTTTTCGTGATAAAGTGGGACGAATCCGGGGAGATATATGTATTTTGCGATTTTTAACGGTAATTTGTATCCCGTTCAGCCCCTCCAACTTCTCTGGAGAGGCCACGCCCCTGTGGTGGTGGCTGCAGTGGCGGTGGTGGTGGCTGCAGTGGTGGGGGCTGCGGTGGTGGTAGTAAGCTGCGGTTGATAATCTTCTTGACTGTGTGATAGGTAGGCTGCGACACCGATTGCAGTAAGGCTTCCCATTAGGGTTGCTACCATAACGCTCCAAAGTGATGGTGCATAAAAAGCGGGCAGCAAAAAATGGTATCCATTGGCTCGCTGTAGCTGTTGGTCACTAGGCAGCTGGTGGTCACTAGGCAACTGGCGGTCACTAGGCAGCTGTTGGTCACTAGGCAGCTGGTGATCACTAAGCAGCTGTTGGTCACTAGGCAGCTGGTGACCACTAGGCAGCTGGTGATCACTAAGCAGCTGGTGGTCACTAGGTAGCTGGCGGTCACTAGGTAGCTGTCGGTCACTAGGTAGCTGGCGGTCACTAGGTAGTTGGCGGTCACTAGGCAGCTGGTGGTTACTAGGCAGCTGGTGGTCACTAGGCAGCTGGTAGTCACTAGGCAGCTGTTGGTCACTAGGCAGCTGGTGGTCATTGGACCGCTTCTGACGCTCACGGAGTGGCAGCTGCGGTCGGCGGTTAATGAGCTGCTGAAGCTGGCAGTCACCTGAAATTTTCAGCTGGTTGTCATTGAATAGCTGTTTGCGGCCACTGAGCAGTTGCAGCTGGTGGTCACTGAACAGCTGCTGGTGGTCACTGGACAGCTGTTGGACGTCACTAAGCAGTTGTAACTGATGGTCTTTGGACAGCTGCTGGTGGTCAATAGGCAGTTCAGGCTGATGGCCACTGGAAGAAAAGAACAGCATGGAGAGTTAATTCTACTCTACGTTTTTTTTTGCAAACGATCGATTATTTGCCAAATAGTTAGTTTAGAGACACAATTCAAACAATTTAATATTCATCATGCCAGCCATCCAAATAAAACATTGTTTCAAATTGACCTGTCTGGGGAACAGTAACAGATCACAATAGTACAATAGTCGGCACCATAATTCGCCACGGGCCCACCAACCTCCAGCCCAGCCCCCGCCCTTATTATTGATCACCAGCCAGAGGCCTGGACCATGCCCGTTCAAATTAATAAATTGTGAAGTCCACTCCCGCTCTGGCCCTTGCAAATTAGGCATATAATTATTTCCACAACATGGGCATTCATTATCCTAGCATATTTAGCTCGTGTCAAAACTGCGCGACAACCCTTCACCATCACAGTATCATCCGATTGACACTAACTTAGCAAGCTAGGATTCTACCCTTGAATATCAACCTGATGCCAGATGAGCAGAGATCGCTACGGGCTGGGCCTACCAATGGGCAGGCCCAATGTCCATGCCTAGTGGACTGTTAGGTCCAAGGCCGTATACCTATAGGTCCCAAAATATAAATTTTGTCATAACTCTCATTTGTGATTAATATATTTATGTTTTTGTTGCTAATCCCACGTGATATTGTGAGCAGGGCAATGTATAAACGAAATTTCAGTTTTCAAAACTCAAAGCAGGTAAACTCAAAGCCGGTAGGAAACACATTTTTCAAAAGGGCAGCTCCGCTGGACTGGTGGGCCCCCTCCCCTAGTATGGATACTAAAGATAATTATATTATGACATCATGAAGGTGTTGATTATGTACTTGATAGCATTATAGGTATAAGGTGATAATACAGAGTAAGAATTTGGCTGCACTGTATCTAAAATATTAGACATTTTGCAGTTTACCCGCGCTTGACCGGGGTCCCAACCGAACACCATTGACCGGAGGGGAGTAAAAGGTGCACTTCCTCGTTATCTCCTGAGACAGACTATAACATTTTTTTAGCACTAAAAACAGTTAAATATGCTGAAATTTGTGGAAATTAATGGAAATGGGAGCCCAATCAAATATGAATATGGAACGGAATGGATTTGGGTCTGGCTGAATCGGATGGAATGGGATGGGAGCTGGAAATATGTTTCATGAAGGACTCTATTGCCTATGCTTTCCATTCCAATAATTGTATTGCAACCATAATCCCTCGAAGTGTTCCTAACGGTATTAGCAGCATAATGCATAGGCAAAAAACAACGTTTTTGGTAAAGGTCAAGGTCAGGTCACCGGGTGCCGGACGAAAAGTCAAATGGCAAAAGGTAAACGGATGTTAAGTAAAGGGACATTTAGTCAATACCAAAAAGTAAAAAGTCCTAAAAGTAGGCGGGTAAAAAGTCGTCGTGGAAAAAGTCGACGGACCAAAAGTCAAACGGATAAAAAGTCAAATGTCAAAAAGTCA
>JARBER010161088.1:0-10269 GCA_030265075.1 Balanus glandula
AGCTGACGAAACTGCTGACACCGTCCGGTGTGAGGTGACGGCGGCGGCAGCCGGCCGGTCGGGTCATGGAGTGCACACTGCACAGTGGCCGGCTCATATCGTTCGGCCGAGACCGATACAAGCTGATCAGTGAGCACCACACATGTATTGTTTTGCACTCAACAAATTATAGCTTCTGACAGCGAACAAAATCAGTTTTCCATCTGTTCCCTATATTTCTGGCCATTGACATGACCGCAATGGTTACGAGTTGACCGAGATGCTAAAAAGTAAAAATATATAATAAAATATGACCTAGATGCTAAGATGTATAATGTATAGGGTACCACTATATGACCCTTATAACAGGCAACACATGTCCGTTTACGGCGTCTCTCTATCTCTCTCCGTCCAGAAGCTTTGATTTAAAAGGTGACCTCTGAAGTCAAGTTATTGACCAAAAATTCCTCATATCGAAAATGTGTAAAAATTTAACATTTATCCGACTTAAGTGGTGTAAAACATCTAAGGGTGATTAATAGGTGCTGAATTCGAATTCAGCATCAGATACTGTCCTAGAAACATCGAAATTCCAAAAAGGTCATGTCAGGTCATCTGAGATTATTGACCTCGGTTGACCTTTCATGTGTGAAAATCATGTGTCATGTGTGAGAGGGAGAGGGAGGTCATTCACCACTAACATTCTGGCCGTGCCCTCGCTGGAACAGATCCTGCGTCCTGAGATCACCTATGACCTTTAGATGGGCTGACACCGATAGGCGGACCTGCGTCTGCCCGTTCACTCATCCCTGGTACGCCGACCCAGTTAGGGAAGTTATTACGAGCGAGCGGCAAGCGCTCTTTATGGGAAAATTCTGAGTATGAGCGGCCCAACCCGGCTCGGCCCGCCCCGGCCCGGCCCAGCCCATGGCGACGGTTTTGAGAGCCTAATATCCTTGCAACCTTACTTCTGATTGACAAGCGGTCTTCTTTGCTGGGCAGCCCCATCCAGCCTTCCCTGTTCGATACTAGTGACGATCTATGAGGGTGACTACTAGTGCCCTTCATGGGACATGTTTCCAGCTCCCATTCCATTCCATCCCATTCAGCCGGATCCAAATCCGTTCCGTTCCATATCCATGTTTAATTGGGCTCCCATTTCCATTCCATTTCCACAAAACTCAGCATATTTAACGGTTTTTAGTGCTAAAAAATGATATGGTCAGTCTTATTCCAATCCCAATCCATTCCATTTCCATGAATTCCCAAAAAAATATCCCATTTCCATCTCATTTCCATTCCATTTCCATGAATTCTAAAAAAATTATCTCATTTCCATTTTCATATGGAATGTCCATTCCATGAAGGGCTCTAGTATGGGTCCTCTCTGTGTGTATGAGCCGGCACGTGGTGCTGATAACGCCGCCGTGTCGGGCCGGCAGTGACTCCGCGCCCCATCTACCACGCCTGCTCGGCCACCGCCGAGGGCGTCCGGCAGGAGGTCGAGGTGTTGAAGGGCGACTTCAACACCAGGATCAAACAGAGTCTGTTCAACGCGCTGATGGTCGGATACTATGTCGGCATCATACCGCTGTTCTTCGCGCAGGTATGTGTCTGTGGTAATACTTAATATTTGTTTCGGTACAAATGATTAATTACAAATATAGGTTGTTCAAGACATGTTGTTTGAAAGTGACTCTCGTTATGTTGGTATTAATTTTGTTACGAATAACCGGCGAGAAATATTAAACACGCGTCGCGGTACGACTTCTGCACTTGGTCGATAGATAATCGCACTGACCGGTCGATACGCTAGCGCGACCCTCAGTAACTGTTCAGTATCACGAGTCACGACCCGGTGTGTTTTACAGGGCTACTTAATTTGACTCGGTGTCTCAAATGTAACACAGCCCGCTGCTCTGCGTTTCAGAGCACGCTGCAGTACGACACGTTCTGGGTGACGCAGCACGCCGTCTTCATGTTCCTGTCCAGCATGACGCTCTACCTGGTCTACTGCTTCCCACCGCGCTACTGCGACATTCTGCACCGGGCCGCCCTCCATCTGGGCACCTGGTCCCGCGTCGACGACCGGCGCGCGCACATCTCATTCAACCCGTGAGTGCCCGCGGTGGCGGCACTGCGCTGCGATCTACTGAAGTCAAGATCTACTGGCTGGACATTAGTTGGTAGTTGAAATGTTCGTCTTGTCTTCTTGTTGTTTTGTCTTCTTTTTGTTCGTCTTGGTTCCAATAGAGAAATATTCTGACTTTAAAATAAGGGCATTGGAGTAGAAACTTATTTTTAAACGAGTGTCATTTTGTATGCAGGGTTCCATTTTCCAGAACACGTCCCCTGACACCGTTGTGACCAACTGCAGATGGAACCGTGAACAGCTCTGGTCGCGAGGAGTTCTGACCAAGCACAGTCGCGAGTTTTACCGCTGTGATGCCGCCTCCGCCGCCGCCGAGCCGGGGAACTCACACCACGAACGCTTCTATGTGAGTAGGGCGAGAGAAACCCTCACCACAAACACTTCTATGTGGGTAGAGTGAATCAACCTTGCACCACAAACGCTTCTATGTAAGTAGAGCGAGAGAAACTCTCACCACAAACGCTTGTATGTGGGTAGAGCGAGGGAACCTTGCACCTCAAGCGTTTCTATGTAAGTAGAGCGAGACAAACTCACCACGAACGTTTCTATGTGAGTAGAGCGAGATAAACTTGCCATTGACGCTTTCATGTGAGTAGAGCGAGAGAAACTCGCACTGGACGCTTTGATGTGAATAGAGCGCGAGCAACTCTCGAAGAAACGCTTGTGCGTAGAGCGAAGGAAATTCGCACCGGATGCTTTTATGTGAGAAGAGCGATAGAACTCGCTAACGCTATGTGCGTAGAGCGAAGGAAATTCGCACCGGACGCTGTTATGTGAGAAGAGCGATAGAACTCGCACCACTACCACTTCTATGTTAGTAAAGCGAGGCTGATTTTAAGCATATGCACATTTAAGAACACAAATGGGAGCCTTGTGACGTTGCTTTACTTATGGAAGGTACCTCGTTATTTTTTTCACCAGGCTTTTCGTTCGGACTGATAACGATGTGCGAGAGTAAACATACTGCGTTGCTGCAGTTCATTGTCAAGCTGAAACTCTGTAACTACATTAGTTAGATATTTCATTTTTCATCATTCAAATTATACACTCCTGTAGGGGTGTCCCTTCGCCTCTCATACCGATTATACTCGAAGGCTCACAAGGGCCCAGAGGAGAAAACTCAACTTATCAAAGATAGTGACTTGGGAACTTCACCGATCGATGCGGTGTGGTCAAAGGTGTTGAATTCTAAGCTTACATACCAATGGGGTCTAAAGAAGGCCCACCAGGATCCATAGAAGAGTCAAAAACACTACTGCCACGCTGAATCTCAACATATCGAGATAGCTCTCTGAGCCTTCACCAATCGATACGTGGCGGTCGGATACGATGCCGTTTCGCCTTTCATACCGATTGGGCCCAATCAAGGTCCACCAGGGCCCAGAGAAGGGTCAAAAACGCTCATACTACGCTGAAACTGAGAACCTATCCAAGATAGCTACTCGGACCTTCATCAATCGGCTAAATTGTTCATGTGCAGCATTGATCAAATTCAACTGTGAGCCAATCTATAAATTTGTTTTTGTGTACATTCATGTGAACAATAATGACACAGAAGACGACGATAGGAGTATGCACGGCGAGGAGACTCGAACCACAAGTAGCAATTCAAACTCAACAATAAACGCTGGCATGCACAATCTCGAATACTGATTTTTAGGCCACGCTGCGACGTTGGAAGAAATCGTCTGCTATCAACTCCAGTAAACGGGTTGCCATCAATCAGCTGACAGTGTTCTCGCCGTGCGGCCCACAGATGCTGTTCTACAACCCGTCGGGCGCGCAGTGTGTCGTGCTGGGCCTTCAGGTGTGCGCAGTGCTCTCCGAGACGCTGCTGCTCATCCGCGCCGTCGAGTGGTACCAGCTCATCTCCGGCTCCATCCTGCTCTTCATCAACTTCTACCCACTTTTTAAACTCTTCAGGGACTATCTCATACTCTGTAAAATATACAAAGCCGAGAGGCTGATACTGGAGAAGCATGCACCACCCAGCTGAGTTTTGACAGGGGTGGGTAATGTGGACTCGTCCAGGGTGAAAACTCCCCCGGGATGGAAAATAGACTCCTCCGACCGACTCGTGTCGCATGTTGCAGGGATGTTATGTTTATTTTCCTGAGATATCAGCCTGAAGCTTGGGTGCGTGGCTGCCTCGAGTGCAAAAGACGCATGTTTTATAACAGTGACCTGTGTTCCATTACATGTTGAACTCGTTTGTTGCTTTGCTTATTGCGATTTGCTGGTCGGGGTTCAAAAGTGCGTGTAGCGTAGTAGCGACCTACCGGCCGACTTTTTGGTGAACGTATCGATGGTGATGTCATTGTATGTGGTGAATGGCCACTCGCCGTGTGATCTGATCTGTGGTAGGGTGAGGATTCGTAAGCGTTCTGTATGAGTCATTCTGATGTTCTGCCGAAGTTCCGCGAATTTATTTGATTTAGTGCTGGTTGTTCTGATGAGAAGTCATTCGTTCTGTATGTAATTGTACAATCTGTGTTCCGATGAGGAGGAATATGCCATCGGACGGCATTTTAAGATAATGACGGCTTCTGCTAATACAGCTTCCGCTGCTGAGAATCCGCGATGGTTGGACGAGGCAGAGGAAGAAGGGGAGAACGGAAAATGGAGATGCTCCGGTGGCGGAGGAGGGAGTCGCCCATGCGGAAGAAGAATGTGTATTGCGCTTACGAAACACCTTTGCCGACCAGCTGAAGCAATCTAGCTTCTGTGGGGGTTTATACTTAAGGCGATGCTCGTGCTCGAAGCTTATTTCTTCCCTAACAAAACTCCAGCCAAATATATTTGAGTTTCGGGGGAAGGAATGCGGCCCACACCCATATTCTTTTCCCAGCGCTGCGTTTCCTTATCAAAAGTTTCATATAATGTTCAAACATTCAAATAATGTACAATCACTAGCAAAAGTTGTATTTAGTCTCCTCCATTTATAGCCAATTCATACATTTTATTCGCAGCGGAATTCAAACAAACTAGTTTGATCTCACCCGCGATATACCGTGGTGAGGTTAATACGATTAAAAAAAATCCGCTGCATGCAGCACCGATTACGTCGCAAGTTTTGAACTTTTGCCGATCAGAACTTTTGATGGTGACTACGACCTTCTGTCGTGAATTGACGTGGCGTGTGGACATTTTTTAGATATAAAAAATGATTAAGCAATGCAATTCAATCGTGATCTGATTTGTGATTTGTTATCTAAGTTCAACTATTTTCCTGCATTAGCCATCGCATTAGCACTTAAAAAGCCTGCAGGTCTGCGGAGCCGATGGGTTCTCAGGTGACTCCGACTCCGACCCTTCGGAGTTCAATCTGACTCCAACTCCGACCTACATCAGCTAGGCTAGAGCATTTTCAATCATGTTTGACAATCATGGTGAGGGAAAATTTATGTGTGGATCAAAATGGAGTAATCCAATTTTAAATGTGTTTTCTTTTGTAATTTTCGTTGGCGATGTACAAAAATCAGCTTCGGAAATACGGTGCCGATAGTCTACCTCTACATCAACACTTGTCAGCTGCAATCGGAGTCGGCGAAATTGTACCGACTCTAACCAAGATTGCCGACAACGACCGAATCCGGTTTTGTTAGCTGCTGGCTAATTGTTCACGGACATCCATCGGATCCTGGCAGGGGCCTGAATCCGCTGCCCTGATTACCTGGCTGCCCCCTCCCGATTCCACGCGAAATTGGCAAAAGTGAGCACAAATTGTCTAACAAAGAAGGGAATCGAATGAACTTCTGATACATGCTCGCTTTCATACGTCGAACAAGGAAGACAAATCCGATGATTTTGCACAATTTTGCAAAACTTCTTAAATTGAGCACCTCCGAATTGCTCGCTGCCCTCGTTCTGGACCTGGTAGTGGATAATTTTCTCCTCCCCGCCCCGAACGCTCTGGCCGGTGTACGCGCAAATTATCACTGAAATTTTGGTACTGCGGGCCCCAAATTTGCATGATTCTAACACGCTCTATGGGTATACCATGCCAGGAACACGACTTAAGATTTTGCGTTTGTGGCCGCTACAGCTAGCAGTGGACCTTGGGTTGCCCGAGCTGCCCAATCTCCAGTTTACCCTCGGTTGTATGATGCATGTGTGTATTTTTACAGAAAAATTGCAGCTCTAATACTCTAGAACATTTTTTAATAAAAAGTCATCAGATATGATGAAAAGTCTTTGAACGCGAATAAGTCGTCAGAACCTGGGGACTTCCAGTAGTCATCTGGCATAAAGAATCTGGCATCACCAGTGTCTTTGCAACCATTGCGGCGTAATTGTATCAATTATTGAAACGCACAAGGTTTTCGATATTGCAAGCAACAAGATACTGAAAAACGTGTCGTGGGAAGGGCAGAAATTGCCGATTGTTATTTTTGCAATATTTGGTAAGTGTTTTATGCTTTTGTGTTCAATGGTTAAGTTGTATTCGCCCATTTTACTCGATGGCAAATTCGGCCTTTTTGCACGGCCATACTTCGGCTTTGAATATCAATATTAAATCACTTTGATTTTTATGAATTCTAACTCATACTTGTCTAAAGTTATTTTAAAAAAGGATGAGTTAATCATAGTATTACCACTATTTATACTGTTATTTCATGTCATATTCACTTTATCTCAGGATAGGCAGGTAACACCACTGAACTTAAATGCTGGCTCCGACCTATGATTCAGTAGATAAGATGCTGCAACATTGATGCTATATTGTCTGTCTTGACATGTGTTCAAAGCATTGGCAATGTGTCAGCATTGTCTACATTCTGAATGTGTGAAGTGAGATTCTGTCATTTCAAGTGATCATATTTTTACCCTGCCTACGGCAAAGGTTTTGATAGGGTAAGATGATGCAGCACCAGACCGGTATATCATCAGACAGGGGTTCAAAGTTAAATGCTAGCATGAGTGTGACTTTCACTACTGGTCCATATGGTTTCAAGTTAAATTGCTACTTTTGAAGGTTTATTTTTGAACTGTTCTACACCTAAAATTCTAAAAGAAAAAACACAAAGTGATTTTTATTTTTATTTCTTGTGTCTAAATGTCATGCCTAACAAACAGTTTTTGAGTTATTGATCAAAGTATCAGATCATGTACCCTGCACCCCATGTATTTCCACATTTCAGTCAAGTATGGCTGCCTCAACTCGGACTGCAAAAAAAAATGCACTCAAGTGGCTGCTATATCTTGATATCTGGTAACATCTGGATATTCTTATCAAAACTTTGATCTACCCAGATTATATTACCTTGATCGTCAGACTTGACATGTTATCAGGCATCAGCATGTAAACAATGTGTCAGTTTCAGTATCATCCACATTCTGACAGTGTGGGAAGTTTGAGATTTTGATGTGTCCAAAGATCAATTTCTTACCCTATATCAAAATAATGTATGATTCTGCAACATCAGACAGCTATATTTTTGGACTTGACTTGCCATCAGAATGTAAGCAATGCATCAATATCATCTGCATTCTGATACCATGAAAAGTCCAAGGTTCAAATGTGTCCAGAGTTTGAGTTTTTACCCTAACACATAATTCATTCTAGCTGTTAGGTCAAGGTATGAGTGGTGTGAATGATGTAGGTGCAGCATCAGTATAGCACTGATACACCAGAAAGGATTTACAATTTGCATTGTGTAGGGGGATGGAGTGCCCAGTGGCTAACTAAGCTGGGCAAACTGCAGAGAGGCCATTACATATATCAATACATTTTTAGATTGTCAACTGTTTGATCCAAAAAGCAGAATTTAACCATATACCAAGATTGAACTTAAATTATGACATGTTTTCCAAAGTTGCATTGAAAATAGCCTAAAGGCCCACCACAAATAGCCATATTATTAATACTTATTCACCTTGTAAAAGTGGGTGCATTAGTCCTTAAACCTGATAAAAATACCTGGAAGTTGAATGATCTGTTCAAATCTCTACTTTACAGATAAGGCTGGAGTATAGATTGCAGTCTCAGTTTTGGCACCAGAGAAGCCTTCACAATCTACCTTTTGATTCATCACCTGACTTCACAATTCATGATCTAAAATTTGATTATCAGCTGACAATTGATCTGAAAATTGAGTTCATACTAATTTTGCTGCCTCACAAAATTCATATTGATTCACATTTGTCTTTTCCATTGTAATAAAGGTGCCTAAGTCTATGGATAGCACACTATGTTCTTAAACACTTTTTACATCATAGTATGTGTATGTTCAGTGCTGCTTTAAAAACCAAACACCCGGCTCAAAGTTTGCTTTTAAACTCATGCCCAAATGTGGACCTGAAAATATACAAATGAAAATACAAATTAACAAATGAAAATATACAATCTTTGTATCAATTTATTTACCTGGTTGGGTTGCAAAGCATCCAATGAGAGACTGTAACATATAACCCTGGAGTTTGCCTAACTAGAGTGGTCATTGCTCTGAACTCTTCTAAATATCTTGGGAGAGTTGTATTACCAGTAGGTAGGCCAGTAGTAGTCACCCTTGCTTTTACCCTCTGGTGCATTTGTGGACTCTGCTTTAAACTGGTGCTGCTTCAGAATGCTGTCACCTGCACTGCCTCTGGTGCTGCCATCCATTCTGCAGCTGCTGTCAGTTGTCACCCGTATTACTATGAACACTGTGCAACTTTGGGCTCTGGGCAGCTGCTACACTGCATCTCTGCTTGCTGTATCTGTTTTCACACATGTGCTGCATGTACAGTTTCGAAAGCTCCACATGCACACTGGGGAACTACAATGTCATTTGTCTGTCACATGGTCATTCTCTGCTTATCAAACTTGTAGTTGTGGCTGGACATACTAGACTTCAATGATTCTGGAAAGATAGAAGCGTGCTAAGAGGGGAATTAACATGTGCACCGGCCCAACCACGAGACTGGCTGAGACCTGATACGCTGGTTGTGCAACTGGGCAATATCTGCTCAGTCTGCTTAGCGATCTGCTACCCCCTCCCCCTCCGTCGCTGATCGAAAGGCAGCGTCACGGATCCCCTGCACAAGCTCCCCTTTACTCGCCACCCATTCCGTATAGTAGGGCAAATTGAAGCTGCCAATGGGCGCCAAATAACGTTGATATATTTTGCGTCTGTGAGTCCCAATCAGCATAGTTAACTAAACCTGCCCAAGATATCCAGTACACGGGTGACGGAGAGGCCGGTCGGAGAGTGCGGCGCGCCGTGCTGTCAGTGACGACGGCAGCGCGAGGACAGAACGGCCTCGACCTGCCAGTGTCCTGCGGCGGCGCTGCGGCCTCTGAACTTCACGACAGGATTCTGATCATCTGGTTCTAGGGACGCACTTTGAAGTTAACATAGATCCGGCCCCTCAAGCTTTCAGATCTAAGGTTTACGGAAGCTTGCAGATTATGCTGATATGTATCAGGTCCTGCGCTCGTTGCCTGTGACTGATCTGTTATGCATGGATGTCGATTCTGCAGTTTAACTATTTTATGATTTTGTGTTTGCTGCTGTAACTTACCATTGCTCGTAATTTTATGCGTGAGAAGTAACAGCCCCACTAGCTTAAGGAGGCATATACCATGTCGCGAACATAAATTTGCACGCGATGATCAGAGTTGAAATATCACGACTATGTGATGAGCCTCATCCTCTTGTGAGATTCCGATACTTGTGAACATAAGTGATACTAATATATTGATTATATTTTTGAAGTTTGGAAGTCATGTGTCTCTGTCTTTGGAGTGTCACAGCATGGTGGTAAAAGATATGTCAGCTAGGATAAACTGCTTAGCAAGTTTTCGGGAGGTAAATTAAACAAACGATGTACTGACGTTTACCGTTTTTACGCCCCCGGATTGTCTGTTTTAAACGTCTCACCAGGTCGCGTGCCCCGTCTTCTGCGTGAGCTAAACCCATATAAACCTCGCGGCCCTGGGGCTCAGTGCTAGGTTCTTACACGAATGTAAGGCTGAGTTTGCGATCCCTGTCTTAATCATATGTCAATTGTCAGTGCGCTTCGGGGCAGTGTTGGCATTTTGGCCATTTTCTGGTCTTTTGAGGGTTCAAAAGATTTTGTTCTCTGGAAATGTTTACTCTCTTTTCATGTATTGTTACCCATCATATGACATTGGTGATATGTCGAACCACCCCCAA
>JARBER010161099.1:0-10268 GCA_030265075.1 Balanus glandula
GATTCAGAAAAATCTGCTTTATAACCTAGTGTCAATAACTCCAAATCACCAATGTCAGTAGACCCACTCCCTTTAATGTGCATTGGTGTCGTTTTATAAACATATTGTGAATGTAAAAAAACACATACTGTGAATGTTTAGCATTTGAGGATATATTTGCAGTCATATCTCACCTCTGCAGGCAGCAGGAGGTCAGACGTGTGACTAACACATACTCAAACGAAACGCTGGGATACACGTCATGCACTCTGGTGAATCGCTACGTCACTCGTCACACACTCAGACGAATCTCTGCGTCACTCTTCACACTCTCAGACGAATCGCTGCGTCACTCGTCCCACACTCTGATGAATCGCTGCGTCACTCTTCACACACTCAGACGAATCACTGGGTTAATCGTCCCACACTCTGATGAATCGCTGCGTCACTCTTCACACACTCAGATGAATCTCTGCGTCACTCGTCACACTCTCACACGAATCGCTACGTCACCCTTCACACACTCAGACGAATCGTTGCGTCACTCGTCACACACTCAGACGAATCTCTGCGTTACTCGTCCCACACTTAGACGAATCGCTGCGTCACTCTTCACACACTCAGACGAATCACTGGGTTAATCGTCACACACTCAGACGAATATCTGCGTCACTCGTCACACACTCAGACGAATCTCCGGGTAACTGGTGATCGGACTGCTGGAACCAGCTGCTGTCAGCCGCTGCAAACACCGGTCATTGCCGGTCATCGGTCATCCGTCTTTGCTGCTCATCGGTCATTTGCCCTCGTCACCGGCCATGCAAACGAGCGGGTAGAAAGGTGGCGACACCACCAATCACAACAACTTACCGCGGCAGTCGCCTGCCCGCAAGGGCGGAACATTGTCGACGGCCCACCCTAGGTCGCCGGGGTAGGACGGCGGCCGGGGTTTTAATGTTGGGCGACTCGGGCCATATGGGAATGGAGGGAGAGTAATGACACAGGTCATATGGGAATACAGGCTCACGCACAGGAACTCAGGGAACTCAAGGGCACATGATAAAGGTCGTATGGACACCTAGATCTCATGGGGGACTCGTGTCTTATCGCGTGTAAGGAGTGATTGTGTCCTTGTGCGATAGCCGTGTGCGATAAGAAAGACGAAAATAACTCAGAGATACTGTCATTTGGCTGGGGTGACTGCCATACGAATTTGTCAAATTCGTTGGTTATTAAGAGACATATAAAAGCACAATGAGTAAAGTTACTTAACGTAATATCGTTGTTTTCGTGAGAATGGAGAGCATTAGAGGAGCGGATCCCAACTACGACCGACCTGAGATGAAATTCGAGTCTTTGTGCGTGGCTTTTCCATTTTGCAGAAAGCTTCATCTCAGTTAGAAGGTCGTTCACGATAAATTAAATGACATTTTGGTAAGTTACGATCGTTTCGTCTTTCCTTCCAGACTAACACGCGATGTAATTCATTTCCATTCCTATGCTTAGGCTGAACCATTAAATATGAACTCTGCCCAATGATCCCTCTCCCACTATATATCTCTGTCTTTTTCTCTGTCTCTGGTTTTCTGCTGAAACCGCATGTTCCAGTCTTTTCCATAACTGTGCTAGAAAGACAGTCCATGTTTCCTAGGTAGTTCAATAGCATTTACCAGTGACATTGGCGGCGCTCCTGTCCTGATTGTTCTGCCATTAGTTCAAAAACGGATATTAAAACTGAACAAAAATATTCAGCTCGCAAGCGCCAAACACATGTCATATTGCTTCAAGTACATTTTAGTTTTTGTTGTTGTTTAACTTGTAAGTAAGCAACTAGATATAAATGTTGTTTAATGACGATAACAAGCAACTGTATGTCTGAAGTCTGAATAACTATGTTCTTGCCTTTGATCTATAGCCTGAATCTGAACACGATTGAGAGTAAAATCAAATTTCAACAAATAATCATGAGTGCAGTGACAAGAACCATACACAATTTATCAATACAGGTCGAAAATGCCCAAAACGACAAACAAATAACAATCGTTACAGTGCGCAAAAACGAGTCTAAGTTCCAAGAGACAGAGCATCCCGCCTGACCGGCCATGAACGTCTCAACTGTCAATTTTTTGGTCCTGGAAAAACAACAAATGACTAGTGAGTGGGGATCATTTTCCCGCCACAAAGGGTGGTAATTTGGCGGCACCGGTCGGCCACGGTAGACACTGTGGGGTAATGATACGCGTTTTTGTTCGGCGGCACTGAATGCGAGGTCAAAGTCAGTTCCAGACATCGGAGGTTCAGCGGACGGTCAAACCTGTGTGGGTATAATTAAATCAGTTGTTAAAGTTGCCTTTATTTATAAGCAGGTAGGTAATGAGTATGGCTAATAACTATATACGTGGCTGCTTGACCAAACGAGATACTTACTTTTGCAAGCGTTCAAGCTAATCTTATCAAGTAAGCACGAGTACGATTTGCCAAACTTTTGTGTACAAATATGATAGCGTACTAAAATATGTCAGTTTCATCTTTATCTGGTATTAAAACTTATTCGGAATTTTACCCCAATTCAAAGAGATTTTTTACTAATCTGTCTTGCAGTTTTTTCCCAATTCGGCTTGCGAGAGTTTCGTGTTTCTCTTTCTTTACAAGTAACAGGGATGTATAATGTATACTCTAAGATCCTTTTTCACATGAACTTACCTTATCCAGCTACCTGATTGATAATAATATGACACTATTAAGAATGAATCATGTATTTATTTAAAGCATAACAGAGCAGCAAACATCTTTTCCGAGTTGATATACGTAGATGCTCCTTCAACATTAATCCCATTTACAACCATGAAACAAAGCATCACGGGCTATTTTCTTGGAAAAATACGACAGGAACGTGCTCGCTGCAAGGAGTCCATCCGCCAGAGCGGTAAGCCACAATCTTCAACGTGACTGCCCGACCCGAACAAAGCTTTCGACAATTACCATCCGGAGCGTCTGCCCTCCTCGGCTGTGGTAAATGAAGAACCGCCCCTGCACGCGCCGGCGGTCCCTGTTTCGGGCTGCGGTCACGGCCACATGCATGTTCAGGTCACGACCTGGTGACCCACGAGGTCCGTGCCTCCCGCGGTGACCGCAAGGAAGTTGTACTTTACCCGCACCCTTTGTCAACAGCGGGAAGCTGCAGCATTGCTTTAACACCGTCAATTGGTACACTGTCTCTTGGTACACTGCTCCAGATCGATCCCCTGTTATCAGTGTTGGAGCGAGCTCCCTTTACCGCAGCCGTACCACTATTGTTTCCTCCCTTCCCCTATGTCATGCTATTACACATAAATGTAAGTAGATCGTATCCCGAGTGAAATACGACACACGCGGGGCTGCCAGAGCCGTGTTGACTCGGCTGGGTCTAATTAAATTTTGCTTCTGATAGCAATTAAGCAATAAAAGTGTGTATTGGACTGGTCTGATAGGCGACCCAGTGGGACGTCCGACCTCGCACTGCGGGGGTCGCGCGCTCCGAGGATGCCCGAACGCCACACAAAACACCATGACGCAGCCAAACACGGCACCCGGCCAACGCAGCCCCGACCAACAACCGCCTGATAACACGTCAGTGTCACTGCGACCTTTCAGACGAATTTTAACCGTCAGTTCCCCCAAGTCAGCCTCGAGGGTGACGCCTTGGAGGCTGAGTTGACCTCCTGGAGACATCTGGTTCTGGGACAGCGCGGCGCGGTGGTCTGCCGGACGCTCGGGCCCCGGGACCAACTTCCGACGGGCGGCGCCCCGGGCGGCCCGGTATGCGGCGCAATGTGCACTGGCGAGGAACGGGCGGGATCGCCAGTGACTGGTGAGGAGTAGGGAGGACCTCTGGGCGCGGACAAACGCGCGTGGAGATTGGGGGTGAGTTAAATCACCGATGGGATGGCGGCTAGAAAATGCGGCTGCCCGGGGCCTCGGCTCACCTCTCCGGCGTCGCCAAGGCCAGGTTGATTAGGCAGTGCGGCTGATCGGTCTGACCAGGGGCCGACCAGGGGCCGCAGACTGGGGAGGAGGGGGGGGGGGGGGGTGAGCGTCGGCAAACACTCGGCAGGATGTTGTGAGCTAATGTATCAGCCGCCGGCGGGCTGACCGAGCCGACAAATACCGGGCACCGGATACCGAACTGGAAATTTAAAGAGCTGGCGCCCTTTCGATTAGAGAAGTGAAGCCGCGATGTGTAAACGTGTCATTGCTTGTAAGCTTTCGACTGGTTGAGTTGGAGTTAACGTCATGACTACGCAGACAATAGAAAGCAAAAGCCAGAGCAAGGATGTATAATTTAACAGTGACCATCATTCATCACTCTGGCTCGAAAGAAAGATTGCAATGTGCGATAACTAGAGATGATACACAAGCTAGGATTCGGATGAGTGAATGACTGTTATAAGCAAAGATCGTAACTCAAACTGAGCAAGCATGAATGGTTCCTCTTCAACATGTAACACGGTACAGAGAACACAAAAAATGCAAAAAAATACCCACAATTTATGTTACAGTCCATAACACTAACAAACAACATAACGCAATTATTTGTTGTTGAAAATTCCCCGATATAAAAGTCCTGCGTGATTCTGCCATGTTACATCGCTTAATAGTTGGTCGTTGACCTCAGCCTGACATATAGCTGACCGGAGTGAGGCTTCTGAGGGGGGCTGAGGGGGGGGGGGATGGTCATCAGGCGAGCCTTTCGAGCGCCCTTTGCCTCGAGATTAGCTTTTCCCTGATATATTTGATTTCCGATCCACTGGCTGCTTGTTCTTAGTATTTTCGGCAGACTTAATTCCCCTGACGTGATAAATTAAAATTACCATTTGTTACGGTTAAATTCCGTTCTGAATTGTATAATGTATACCCCGTAATGATGAGAAGCAAATTGGAGCAGAACAGGACGACATATTTGCTTATAAGTGCATCGAAGCTCAACCTTTTGCGATTCCGAAATGTAGATAATAATTTGATGCAGGGTCAATATTGTTAAAAATATAAATACACAATCATACACTCAAAAGCACGGGTATATATCAACCCCACAGCATAGTTCGTGTTGCCTATCAACATAGCTTGACACCTCGCCTTACAATCATTACCAAACTCCTTTTTCTGAACATAATACGATTATGCAATGTTATGCACGCAACTGGCGCTCGCCAATCGTGCCGGATCGCCAGGCATTCGTGGAATAAATTAATGTTTAAAACGCTGTTTCGACGGTGCTCGCGTGAACGATGCCAAATACCAGCGCCTGTGCGTGCGAGAGGTGTGCACAAATACATCAATCAACGTGGCTGACTGGATGGAAGGCGGTTGGTTACATTGCTTGTTATGCTAGACAGGTTGACGCCCACATTATCTCACATGCAAGACGATGCCATTTCTGGTCTCTTGAGGCCCTGGCCGGGGCCGGGGCGCAGTGCACACTCACAGTAATGTTTTCATTGGAGACCGGACGCTGGCTTAGGTTCATTGGCTACGACGAGACACGAGGCGCATGCTACATTGCTGGCTCGGGAGGTTCAGAGTCAGGGGGTATGCCGCTACCGGCAATGCTGCCAATGCACGTGCCGCGCGGAATGATGCTGATACAGTGACCGACGCGGCTGTGAGAGTGATTGGTGATTGTAGCGTCCTGAGCAGGCCAGAGTCAGCACACTCTGACAACACATTTGCCTTGTGATGTTGTGAGGCAGCGGCTATGCCGCGACTTGCAGCCGAGTAGTGTTTGACGCGCGCTCAATTAGCCTCGCATATCTGCCACAGCGCCATCATTCGCGCTCGAGGCAGTGACGGTCTCGGAGTTCCCGGATCGACGACGTGGCTAAAACGAGCAGGTCACAACACACTACGGAGCGATCCACCCGCCCGTTGGCATGTGTCATAACACACGCGTGTGTATATAACGCCGCGGTGCATGCCAGCGCGCTGCAAAGCTATGGACTGCGAGGCATGCTGGCGCTCACGACTGCGCACGGCGGCGGACGGCAGCGCACGGCCCACGGTTTGTGATTTGTCGTCCGTCGTAGAACGACGTTCGCTTCCAGCCTCGTACGGCGCCTGCCTCGTGCACACGACGAATCGTGAGTCACAAATCACCAGCGCCGCTGGAGCCCGGCTCCTGGTCATTTAAATGACAAAGCGATGCATTGCAATGCAAGGCGAAGCGCTCATTCGACCACCTGGCATGACCTTTACGAATGCCGTGATAAGCTATTCACGCCGCTTTGTATCGCTTGATAGGACGCCGATGGTCGATCCTCGATGCTATTCCTGTATAATTAGCGCCGTTATTTTTGACGCGTCGTGAGTTCGTCGGCCAAGTCCAGCCATTGGAGTGGGCGTTCGTCGTCCAGGTTTGGGCATTAGAGTCGTGCAGCGTCATTTGTACCACAATCTGCTTTTCTTCTGGGTGTTGCCTGAAATGATCGTGACAAACATCTCAGCACGCAATCATTAGTGCCAATGAGGCCTCGCTCGCTTGTCAACGTCCTGTTAAATCCGGTCCGACTGAAGGTGTGGTCTGGTGATATTCAGCCATTTGAATAGTTAGTCGGCCTCTCGCGTGTGAACCGTCAATCAATCGGGATACTTGGAAAATGCACACAAAAAGTTGTTTAGCATTACGACTCTCGCCGTCGCTGTTCAGAACCAGAATGATAAATTCACTCTCTACCCCACTATCAGCGTCCGAAATTCCTCAAGCCTTCTAGCAGTGTCCGAAATTCCACAGCGCCTCATCAGCACAGCGGATGATGAGACGTCAGCAGCACACGTTCCGGGCAGATTCAAACCGGCAAAAACGGCGTGCAATACCTTGCCGATCCTTACCATCACCAGTTTTCCAGGAGCTGTGAGCTCGTACCCAATGCCCGGAGCCGGTCACGACCTTTAGCAAACATGGACATCCGCCTGAGTGGCATTATTCGGACAACTGCCGCGGCCAGCAGCCCGTTACAAGGACACATTCCAGGGCCAGTGATGCAACGTTCCTGAGGTCCCAGCGTCGGCGACTTTCCAGTGCACGGATCTGTGACTGCGAGGTGTATGCACGGGAGGGCCCAGGATGGTGAACGGAACCCTGTGGGTCCTGTGGGCTCTGTCGGTCCTGTGCGTGGGTCCTGTGGGTCCTGAGGCCTTCACCGACCGAGCAGCAGTCAGCTGGCTGGCAGGCCCTCCCTCTTCCCTCTCCTCCCCTCCCTCCCCCTCCCCTCCTCTACCCTTCCCGTGCCCTTGTGACCGCGGCGGAAGTCAGCGCCCTGGATTTGACGGGATCCATTTCACGGGCGGTGAAAGCTCGCGGATTCCTTGGCGGGGCGAGGGCGCCGGACGTGGCGGGGGGGGGGGGGACCAGGGGACGGAGGTATGTGGGACAGCAGGTCCACACAGCGAATGGATGGCCCAGCAGGTGGCTCAGAGGGGATCCTAGACCAAGCTGAGGCGTGCTGGAGGTAACTCTAGATCGACTACACCGTATTGCTTTGAGGTGTAACGCTATGGAAGCTGACTTGAAAAAAAGGAAGTTGAATATTGCTTAGTTGGATGAATAAACATCAAACAAACTTATACTGTGGTTTGAATTATCGGTGATGTGTTTAGAGTCCCTCGTTTATTGATATCAAATGATAAACACTTTAATAGCAAGGCTAGAACTGCATAAAACACGAATGAATGTATAGAATGGATAGTGACATCACTTACGTTACCAGCACGAATAATTGTATTCGTTTTCTTGAAACATTTTAATCACCTGACTTAAACACTTTGGTTTAGTCGTAGTCTATCATTATTTGACCGGCTGCTTAAATCTTGCTGGTAACGTCCAGCAACACGTAACTACAGGGAGGTCGATGCAACACGGTTTTCCACTCCCTTTGATCATAGGTCATCAAGGTCATAAAACAACGCTGACGGACATTGTAAGATAGGAAAAATATGAAAATAAACAAATGTACGTATCTGCAGCCTACACAGTACACATGCAGCCTACACATATAACATCTTTATGAAAAAGGCTACAGGGCGCATGTTAAAAGCTTATCGGCTATGTCTAGACACATTGATCGAGTTGAATCTTATGGAAATTAATATTAATACATTCAATGCATCATTGACGCTCAGGAAAAAGACGATCAATCAAACCCATATCCACTGCAGCAGTGGCCCTTTGCCACAGCGGCAGCAGCCAGTGTCATCCCTGCAGCTGCTCATCTTCAGCTCACCAGCAGCACATCTTCAGCCCGCCAGCTGCTTATCTTCAGCTCACCAGCTGTACATCTTCAGCTCACCAGCTGCACATCTTCAGCTCACCAGCTGCACATCTTCAGCTCACCAGCTGCTCATCTTCAGCTCACCAGCTGCACATCTTCAGCTCACCAGCTGCACATCTTCAGCTCACCAGCTGCACATCTTCAGCTCACCAGCTGCACATCTTCAGCCCACCAGCTGCACATCTTCAGCTCACCAGCTGCACATCTTCAGCTCACCAGCTGTACATCTTCAGCTCGACAGCTGCACATCTTCAGCGCGACAGCTGCACATCTTCAGCTCACAAGCTGCACATCTTCAGCTCACCAGCTGCACATCTTCAGCCCGCCAGCTGCACATCTTCAGCTCACCAGCTGCACATCTTCAGCTCACCAGCTGTACATCTTCAGCAATACAGCTGCACATCTTCAGCGCGACAGCTGCACATCTTCAGCCCGTCTCCCGGCCGTCTCGGGCACAGCTCGGCGCGTCTCCCCAGGTGGGCGTGGCCGCTAAATGGGCAGACGCTGCCATCCATCAGCGGCTTGTCGTCGCTGGGCGGCTGCGTCCGACTGCACCGCCGCTCTTCAGTCGTCATCCGTCATCATAGCCGCACGGCAAACAAACTCCAGACGCCACCAGGCCACTGCGGGGCGGGCTGCCGCTGCCGCTGCCGCTGCCGCTGCTGCTGCTGCTGCTGCTGCCGACGCTACCGCCGCTGCCGCCGCTGCTGCCGCTGCTGCCGCCTCTGCCGTCGCTGCTGCTGGTGGTCGTTCTCTGCCGCGCGCCTGGGGAAGTAGCGGGGAGATGGCAAGGAGAGATAAGGCAGTCGAGAGCCACACAGAATAGCTGCTGGTGGGCTGGTGGTGTTCAGCCTCCACGAGACCTGCACACTCCACACTCCACACTGCACAGTGCACCTGGCCTTCTAAGAGTCTAGCATACGCGATGAAAGCGGGGGTCCGCGGGACGCTTAGAGAGTCCCTCAAACAGTTTCGGGCTTTAACTTTATGTTTATAAGCGTTCCATGAAAATAATCGAAAGTGCCTCCGTCCACCCGTCCACTACTTTAGGAGACGACGACCTTGGAGGCTAGGGGACTAGTTGGCCCAACAGCCGCGCCAGCCACCGGCCCACCAGCCTCCTAGGGAGGGGTTCAGGACGGCGCGGCTCTCGCGGTCGTCACCCTCTCCATCCTACACTCCCCTTGTGTCCAAACAGCTGGGGCGGGGAGGGGGGTCGGCAAATCGCGGGGTAATTTAACCGGCAGTTCGCACCCTGTGCCCGCTCGGCCCGGAGCAAATAGAGAGGCGATCACGGCGCAAAGGCAGACCGCGAGGTTCGGCAAACAGCGAGCTGTGTTGTTATGGGTCAGCGTTCGGTGACTGCACTTTGAACGGTGGGAGAGTGGGTGGTGATGGGGATGGAAGGAGGCGTAGGGAGAGGGGATGGAGACAAATGCCCGCTGTTAATCACCTGGTTACCCCTACGCGAGATCGTCTGACTAATGCGTTCTCGATACAAATATGTGTTATGTTCAAAGGCAGGTACAGTGGGTTGCACTGTAGTAGGAGAAAACTGAAGAGCATCTCTGCTCTGCCGAATTGAATTTGAGTGTTGCTTGTGTTAGTTGGTATCTTATGTTGCTTTCCACGTGTTATTGTGAGTTATTATCATGAGATATACAAAATGACTTCACACCCAAACTATAAATATAGAAATACACCACTTCATTTGACCTTACTAAGCTAGTGCCCATTTGTACATTTTCTTACGTACATTTTCAAAGTAAGAGAGGTCAACACGCTCACTACATAAAGTGTCATATTCCCACTCGCAACTTCGTACGATCCATCTTTTCTGAAACGAGACCCAACAGTTCCGCTAAAATTCCGGCTGGCTTCGGTTTCATTCTGATAACTCACCCTGGCCGGATCGTAAATTTCCGGCCGTCCCAACGCCGCACTGCCATTGCCCGGTTGACGGCTACATTTCTCAGAAAATCGTTA
>JARBER010161121.1:0-10266 GCA_030265075.1 Balanus glandula
GCATTCTTATCCTGCCATTTGCTTATGATCGACAGCAATTTGCATCTGCAGACTAAACAAAATGGTTCTTTGCAGTTAAAGTTGTCATGGAACAAAACTTCCCAGTTCATAAAAATGGAGAAATATGCCACTTTTCTGGCACTGTTGGGTAATGTTAGGTTGAATAATGCATTCAACGAGAGTAAATATTTCAAGGAGAGCAACATCGAAAATGACTAAAATTCCTACACTGCTTCTCTCTCACCTCTGTTTCCTGAGTTACAGTTGACAAATAATCACATTATAACAATGGCTGATTCGTGTTTCGCGTATGGAAATACGTAGGTATTGAATACAGGTTATCGCAGTGCTAAATAAAATACAAATATGCCTCTAGAAATAATGATTTAAGTAACATTGATAAGGTGAACATAGCAGCGGGAAAGTAGAGTATACAAACTCACGTGTGTATATGGTTATAATTGAAGGCAATGCTTCAATTCTGATTCACGCAGCTCCCAGCCTCGCTGCGCCCGCCCCGCGCGCCCGCGGCAGCTTGACTGCCGACCGGGTCACGGCCGGCGGGTGGAGTCAGACTGGGCTAGGCCGAACGTGGTTGGCTAGCCCTCCTATCCAATAAGGAGGTCAGTAGGTGTAGCCTCTATGCAGGTGGTAAGCCGTGTTACTATTACGAGTCAATGACAAATACCCTAAACTTCTATTTTTTGTCAGCAGACTATATTGACAGAAATCGGTGCCTGGTCCCGCAGAGACATCGGCTTCACCGATGTTTGGGGAGTAGAACTCCCTCGGGTCCCAGCTAATCCCTCCATCCATGTACCTCACTTACCCTCGGTCCAGCCCCAGTCTAAATTGCAACCCTTTGTAGCACGTCCTGAACCCCTCTCCCTCCCCAGCAGTTTCCTGGGCGTCCCCGCGAAGTCTTAGCCCTCTGTGGCGTTTGACGGTCGGGTGCTAATCACCCGACTCGAACAGACTTCGTTTATCCATTATGGTACTGCCTTGGCATGTACGGTAATGTGACCGGGGCGTCTGGCTTTTTAAACTGACAACGCATTTATGCGACTAAGCGCACCGACCCGTGCCCCGGGATGAAGGGGTCCTGGAGGCTGAGCCACCTACCGCGCGGAGCTAGTCGCGGTAGGGAGGCAACACTCCTCTTTGGCCTGGATTTCCAAAAAAAGAAAATCTACAGCAAATGAAATTTGCTTTGGCGTGTGTGTCCTCAGATTTGGCCTCAGGTCAATAGTTAGGCTCCCGAGGTCATTGAAGTCAAAAATGGCCTTTTTTTGGCACAAATGTTTTTGCTATTAACGTTTTAACTAATAAAAAATACGTAAATATGTCTGCGCCATCGTTTTGGTCTGGTCAAGGCATTTCAAATGATATACACAGTGACCTTGTAGGGTGAACTTGAAAATTTGTCCTCAGGTCAAGGTCAAGTGTTGACCCGAGTGGGTCATAGTGCATAATGCCAGACGCGTATCGATGAAACAAATATATTGCCGTCGGTTTTACTTTTCTTTCTTCAATGTCTTGAGTTATTGACAAAAAAGTGATGGTGACCTAGCGTGACCTCAAATGACACTGTAGGAGTCACTGAAGAAAATTTGCACTTGTATCCTTAAGAACATGCTAAGATTACATGATACAGAGGTAAATGGACTGATATCCTACATATCCTTGAAAAATGAAGAATTTCCCCCTTTGATAAGGGGTGACGAAATTGACCCTACCATAGGTCACTGATACCACAGTTCCGAGATATACAAACTGTAAGTACTTATGCCCTTGTATTACCCTGTAAGTGTCAAACTAATCGGGGAAAAACTCTGGCTTCGGCACAACCACATAGTTTGTTTTTGTAAATGGGATCACCTGACCTGGTCTGGTGACCCGACCTGAGATGACCTGAGGCTACACAAATTTCAAAGTGTGCGCAATTGATGCCCCAACAGGTGTGTCAAAAAAGGCGCCGCCGTTTTTTTCCGCTATCTGCGATTAACTTGTGGGGTGGTGTCTAAACGCCCCCCGGCACGGCGCGGGTTAACCAACGGCAAGAAAGTGACTGTGCTCTTGTTGATGTCAGGTACGCAGGCGTACCGGTCGATTTCGAGGAGATCAATGTGGACACTCATGGAGATGATGCTTCCTCCATGACGGGTGCCATCACCTCCATTCGCCGCAATGGCGTCGCCATCAAAGGTGAGGTATAGACTATTTGCCTATTTGCGGTATCAAAATATAAATGATATTGTGGCATATATGCATAGGATTCCCTCAATCATTTTACTCTTCTTGCTAAACCGCCCTGATTTCTGTTCCGACCAGACGTGTAAAGGTACCAATCTTTGCTCCTATGCCATATATTTGTTACGCAGCTGTTACTATATTAATGATATATTTTGCATGGGCACGTGTTTTGCTTTGCGTGAGGCATCGTGATGATGTGCAGTATCCGTGTATGTCATCTCCACCTGGGCCGGTGTGCTCACTCCACTGGTCACACCCCGACAGGCAACATCGAGTCTCGCTCCAACCAGCCGGGCACCATGTCGCACAACGTGGAGCTGCGTAACCAGCTGGACCTGTTCGCATACGTGCTGCATTGTCGCTCTCACGCCACGATACCGACGCGTCATCCCGACATCGACATCGTCATTGTGCGGCAGAACACCGAGGGCGAGTACGCCATGATGGAGCACGAGGTGGGCCAGGGATGTGTGTGTGCAGCTATCAATAGATGGCTAGTAGCTCTATTAACTCGCGCGGCAGAAGGGGTGGGGGGAGGGGGGCACATTTTACCACTCCCGGCTTTTGTCCATAACTCTTTTAAAACCTTTTTAGATATCAACATGAAACTTGTACCTTATCCTGCATTTATTGTATTTATTACACTCCATCAGATCGTTCCACTGTAACAGCTGGCTATTATACGACCATCGTCATTATAATATTACATATACACACATAATAAACACTAAAAAATAAGACGAAACCCTACAAACTTGGTTTCAGTCACGAGCGATCACACACGCAGCGAGTCTCGAATCCTAGCCTTAAACTGTTGCATGGCTAGGTTGGTGTGACCGTTCGAAATCACCGATCGGTTGTAATTTTCAGCGGCTCGGTACATAAAGCGTTACTTTCCGTGGTTGGTTTTGACTTGAGGTAAGGTGAGATACTTAGTAATCACCTTAGATAAGGTGTGGTATGGGTTTGACTTTGAGGTAAGATGTGAGCCTGGTATCACGGTGTATGTGCTCGTGGTTGTTCGTGACCCAGGAACGAAGCACGTCAGGTTTCTCGTACGTAAGTAGCTTTATTAACTCGCGCGGCAGAGGGGGTGATAAATTTTACCCCTCCCGGCTAATTTGTCCATAACTCAAAAACTGTTTCAGATACCAAAATGAAACTTGTACCTTTTCCTGCATAAATTTAACGTCTTGTGAGAAGTTTCGTTGAAATCGACCCAGAACTTTGGAAGAAATGAGATGTTGACAAATGTTTAAATGTTTGAAAAATCGTTGAAAATTCGTTTGAAAATCTTGTGTAAAAGCGATTCACAAACTATAAACGTCAAAAAAATACATATATTTTTCTTCCATACGACTATCTCGAAATTTTACAATTTGAGCTTTTGGCCCCTAAAATAATTTTAAAAAGAGGTTTCAAAAACCATTTTCCCAAGATATTAAAGCCGGAATACATGTTAGAGCACTACGCATTAGGGTGTGTCATATTAATATTATTTTTCAAGAATCAAAACGGCCCTATGATTTTCTTTTGCACTGGGAACACAGAAGAAAGATGCCGAAGTTCGTTTTCTCCAACTCGCTAAACAAGAGTGGCGCGGAGCTCGATAAATTAATCCTATCTCAATACATTAGCGATATCAGCGCCGCCCTGGTGGGGAGTCGGTACTAACGTACACAAATTCATTCTGAGGGACACTGCGACTCTCCATTTGCAGTGAGGAGCGCAAAACAAAGTCTGACTTATTCACAGCGCTTCACATTCCATCTAGAGATAATAGCATTGCATATTAATATTACAATTTACCTCCTTTGGTGCTAGAGAATGTAATGCTATCTTACTTGTGAAAAGCACATGTCTGCGTTAAATGCTAGCTTTGGACATTCATTAACACACCATGTAGCTCCACTATAGTGTGCAGATAAGATTATTATGAACATTTGTACCTTATCAATCATACCTGTTGATAATATCAACATCTGGACTTTCGTAATATATTGACACTTGCAGTTTAATTGTCGAGAATATCTTAATTTATCCGAATCTGACTGCCCAAAACACTGTTTGGGGAACATTGCGCTACAACTAACTGGCGGATGTGACTGAAAATATTCAGAATAAATAGGCAACTGACGTTGAACTGCTCACCTACCAAACAACGCTACATAAAAACACACATGTGAGCTAAAGTGCAATCCGAAAAAAACATACCCAATCGCAAGGGCTACAAAATGTCTGTCTTTGATTTTGGAAAAAATTGGATTTTGACCCCTTAAATTTCAAAAATTTGATTTGTTTGGAAAGATGTTCACAAACCAAAATATTTAAAAATATTAAAAAATGCGGAATACATATCGTGTAACTACATGTGACCAATGGCCATACACAATTTCAAAGCGATATCTTTATTTTTCACTGACTTGTTCCTCCATAAGTACGGTAAATAGTGACGTCATATTTTGAAAATACGTTTTTCTGAGATAAAACTTATCTAGAAACACATGTTTTTAATTCAAATTTATCATTTTTGAAATTTGACCCCATGTCACATGTCATCATCACCATCATCATCGAGTTTATTGAACATAAATGAAACAAATTGTAAAAAAAATATCAGGAAGGTGCAAAAGCTAACAAAAGCTGCAATCGAGGCACCCTGTCTGTAATAAAAACAATTAAATAAACGGCTAAACTGCGACCGCCGCCACGGCACAGCTCGCACATGTTAAGTATAAAGCTCCGCACTCCGCACTCATGTGACCAGAACTTGACCTGAAAGTGACCTTAGCCTAGCTTGAGTTTGAGTTTGTATGGTCAAATGATGATTACTAATCAATTATACTTGTAAAATGACCTATGAAACATGCTTTGTATGACTCAAGAAAAAATGCGATATTGACCTTTTGTTACCTGACCTTCACCTTGACCAAAAATCTCGATTTCTGGCCATACAGGATGCTGTTTACATCTTTAGGATCACTTTGAGTGATTATGATCACAATCCAAGTCCTTTAACAGAAAGCACTGGCGATAAACGCTTAAGTATTGATTTTGACTCTTGACCCGACCTTGACCTGACATGTGACATCAACTGAACAAAACCAAGTATGCCCTAGATGCGCCTCGTGGAGACCTTTAGATTGCCGCATTGCGCGTCGCGCTGCGACAATTGGTTTCGGAGATAACGATGGGGGCACTTTTTACGAGGTGACACGCCTTGTAACACAATTGATATGCATGTCCCCTCGGCCAATAGTGCAAAATGTTGCCCTCGACGCGATGCATTATTCATATAATGTTTATGATAATGTATTTGCAGGCATGCATATATGCATGAAACAACACGACGGTAGGGATTCATGATTTTTGGGTTCTGTAAAGCAGTAGAAGACATTGGCTACGACATGGCTACGGTGCTATTGTTTATAGGTCAGAAAGGTGGGGCAGGCTAGGTTAGCACATCACTATTGCTCTTTTCCTCTCCAACAGAACGTGCCTGGTGTGATCGAGAGCCTGAAGGTGATCACACTTTCCAACTGTGAGCGGCTGGCGCGCTTCACCTTTGACTACGCCCTGGAACATGGAAGGAAAAAGGTCACTGCTATCCACAAGGCCAACATCATGTGAGTCCGCGTGCCAATTCCAATGCGGCACTGTAGTTAGTTTTTATCCCAAGAGCACACGACACGATGTATAGACGGGGGAGATTAGGCCGAATTAGGCAAATCGTGTTAGAGCTGAGATGAGGGCTGTTTCATGGGGAGCGAAGTATGCTGAGTTCGAATCCAACCGGTATATTTGCACAAATTGAGTTTACCGGCTGAATTCGCACGTGGAAATACGTGCCGCACTCTATCCCATTTACAGACCCATTAACAATTATTGCATCATGTACGGCAGTGAATGGAAACGCAGACGATTTCTGTCAAACACATGAGCTGTTCGCATCCGAACACATATTTCCTGACTAGAAGGACAAGGTAAAAGGTACTGCACGGTCGCCCCAATGTTGAACCAGTCACACCTTCTGCTGAGAAGATACGCCTCCGCCAGAGAAGATAGGAAATGGGATAGAGTACGGCACGTGTCTGCACGTGCAAATTCAGCCGGTACACTCGGTCTATGCAAATATACCGGTCGGACTCAAACTCAGCATGCTTCACTTCCCTAGAAAAAAACTTATCTCAGCTCTAACTTGATTTGCCTAATTCGGCCTAGTTTCCTCAGACTAGTATGTTATGAAATGTGGCACGTACAAACGCATGCAAGGTATCCCACACTGAGCGTCGCATGCAGGTGCGAGTCTGCGAGTTGGCAGATATATGCCAGGTTGTTTGATCAAGCTGGCGGGCGACGCGTGGTGGCTCTCGTGTTGGAAGAGTCGCAGACTTGCACGCCAGATTGTATTGTATGTTAATGCTCTAAATTGTATGGTTAAACTTTAAAGAAAGTGCGTTGCGGAGTTTTATTCCGCATGAGTTTCTCTAAAGTAGATAATACAGTTGACCATATTGACGCACAGTGCGGCGTGCAAGTCTGCAACTTTTCCGACACGCAGCCCGTCCGTGACCCCGACCTGACATCCTCAAACATCTGGCTTTCTGCAGACCCGCATCTATATGTGAGGCTGAATGTGGGGCGGCCTTTAGTGTATACTAATTCAAACCATTCGTGCTGTGCCAAAAACTGATGTAAAGTTTACCTGAAGCTGGATTGAACTCTGACGGCACCAACCACGGTATGCCATTTGCCTTTTGGAAAACAACTAGACTATAGGGGCATTCCATGTCGAATCAATCACTAATATAATAAATATAAATAATATAAAATATAAAATACAGCACAGTTTCGTACTTGCTTCAAACTGTACGTGCATGATGGTTTATGGCCAACACCGTCCAGAATAAATATAAGCCAGGCAAATTAAAACCAGGCAGTGGCTTTTTTAGTTGTACCCGGGTCCCATTGGGCCTCTTCACTCAGTGTCTCGAAATTCCATTTTTGCTTTGGTGTCAGAATAGAAAATTTGAGCCCAAAATGACCATGAGAATGAAAAATTGTGTACAAAATAGAGGTGCAAAGGTTTCTAAAAAAAAAACAGACCCGGCACCAGCACCAGGCCATTCATGAGTCGAAGCCGAAATCAAGGCCGACCTCGTCTGTCAGAAGCTGCCAGGCCCGGCAATTAGCGATTCGCTGTATATACCACATTTCACAATTTAGATACTATGTCAGAAGTGCTTATAGCCTTTACTTTGCAATACTCTTACATATACTACTTACTATGGGTGTAATTTTAATGTAAATTGTGGGTTGTAGCTACAACCCCAATAATTTGGGAACTTAACAAAACGCGAACAAATTCTGTCAATCGGTAAGGTAAGGTAAGGCTGTGACCCAGTCTGCAAAACTTGGCAAGACCATCAACAAGATATTTGGGGGAGCCCAAATCCTGGCCCATGTCTATAAAGTGGTGTGCGAAATCAAAACGTCACCAGTTGCCATATCTCAAAAACTGTCTTCTCTGAATAATGTCGTTGCTGCCCTGGGAAGTAATTTCTGCCCGAAATTTCCAAAGCTACCCCATACTTTCCAAAAGCTGCCAAAATGTGATGTCTTAGTCAATGCTGCCCAGATAAGATATCGTCGAAGCCTGCCACATTTTGCAGATTGGGCTATGACACTATGTGGTAGAGGTTGTGGATTGATATCAAAGTGGGGTGAGTAGTGAGTCCTATTAAGTAGACTTTTCATCTTAAGTGTCTTCTGAATGATTTGCAAAATAAAAGCATGATTGGAACATGCGTTTATTACATATCGCAATCCAATCAACTCTGCACGCGTTTGGAATATGCCCGTACCTTGAACTTCAGACGAGCGTCGAGTAGGCTGATAGTACTACTTGTGGCAACTCAACTCAAACTGGCATTCTAAAAGTGACCATCTCGTATCGAATAACAAAATGAAATTATACAACGTTTTTAAGAAGCAGTATACGAGGCAGACAGGCGACAGCAGTCATAAAGGTATGTCAAATGTCTACACTACTCTACACCAGTTTTAGTAAATCATATCGCCTTGAACGGGTAGATTTCCAAGCATGGGTGCATATTCGTATTAATTATTATGACGTCAAGCTACGCTACTGTATTAAAGAACGTCGGGACCAGACTGGAGACCTACGTCATAATGACGTCACGCTAAAGCTACGTATACTATGCTAGTGGGAGGGCCTCTCGACAATGGACCTCATCAGTCGCAGCCATTCGCCATTGGGTTGGGTGTATGTACTGCCGGTTGCGTCAGGCCGTGACACGCAGCGCCTCCTGCGGCAGGGAAATGAGCTGGTGCTTAGTGATTTGCCGCTGTGTGGCGCTGGGGTGTGTCCGGCTGGCGACGGCGAGCCATGTCGTATTGCAGAGTGGGGCGATCGACTGGCTATCGGAGGTTTGCTCTCTTGTGTGATTTTGATAACTGTCGTGAAATAAACCGAAACTATCTTATCAGCCAGGGGCGGAGCTTCTCCAGACAAAATGGAGGGGCTGAACAGGATACAAGTCGCTTAAAGTACCATCGAAATTCACAAAATACATATACCTCCCCGGATTCGACCCACTTTCTCACGAAAGTTGAAGAGACTGAAGCCCCAGCCAGATGGAGGGGCTAAAGCCCGCTCAACTGAATACGAAACCACGCCCCCGTTATCAGTTTGTGACGTTCCTTATTCTCCCGCCTTCTCATGACAAAACTTTGGAAGTAGATTGGAAGTAGACGCTATGCAGACGGAACATGCAGCATATGCAGAATATGCAATGTAGACAGGCCGTGTAGACTGCACAGTGCAGACAGACCCACACGTCTTATGCACAGTAGAGAGCAGACACACTCGGAACAAATTGGCAGTCTTTTCTTTTTTATGCCGTGAAATAAATCCAGAACCCAGAGCTATGAATGCGAATTATGCTTTCCAGAGCACACCTGTGCAGAGGTAATACAATCAGACCACCACAGACCAATCAGAATCAGCCAATCAGCTTGCAGCTAGATTTGGGCGCATCTATTCCTTGCTAGCGTGCAGACCACAGCATAGTTCTGATTTCTAAGCAGCATGCACTTTATTTGAACGCTGAGTCAGAGTGTATGAGTATTAAGTGTATTGTATATAGTTTTTGGTAATATGACAATTAACAACTTTAATTAACTTTAAACAACTTTAACTAATTAACGACTTTTTATTAACAACAGTTTTTGCCATTTTTTAAAACAGAAAAAATAACTGTTTTAAACAATATAATCAGTTTGTTTTTCGTTTGGTCGGGATCAATGCCAGATTAGCTTCCCCTGGATCAGCCAGTGGACAGAAGTGGTGGTATAAGTCATTGAGTGTCCGGCGTGTACACAGAGCACATATGCATACTATTAATAACATCTGCCAGCAGCATGGTAAATCTGCCAGCAGGCAGAAATTGCTGCCCGCTGGCAGATTTTTGTTCAATTAATCTGTTCCAACTGAAAAAGAATGATGCATGAAGGATTTAGCTATTTTCTGTACGAGTGATTCAATCGGTGACTCATGCCAGGTTTGCACGCTTGGTGAATCGACTCATGAATTGTATATAGGAAATAATAATGATTCAAACAAAAAGAGTCAATTTAAAATGAATTAATAACAAGTATAATTGTTAGTAAGACTTACTAACAGAAATAGTGAAAATGACGATGTGGATAATTTTGACCTCCGTTATTTAAAAAAATGGTGCCCGACTTGAGCTGTTGTCGTCAGTTGAGAACGTACACACACGGTTAGTGCGAACGTACAGTCACCCGCAAATGTTCTGACGAAATTTCTGACGCTACTTCCGGTCAATGGGTGCTGCATGCAGTGGAATGAAAAAAAAAACGTATTGCTCACCGCCGATACATCGCGGGTGAGCTCAAACTAGTTGCTTTGAATTCCGTTGCATGCAGCACCGATTAGGATGTTAGTAATGGGGAGACTGTACACATAAC
>JARBER010161132.1:0-10265 GCA_030265075.1 Balanus glandula
GCGGAGGGGTGACTGAGGGGGGCTGAGGGGTGGCTGAGGGGGGCTGAGGGGTGGCTGAGAGGTGACTGAGGGGGGGCTGCTATATTACCAACAGCAGATGAGAGGTGAGACCACTGCAGGATATGACAGCTGATGGATGAGCTAGCGATGACTGGGGAATGACTGAATATCATCTGAGTGATGACTTAACGATGCTTGAATGAACTTTCGGACGATACTGATGGACGGCTAAGAAATTAAAGAGCGATAACTGGTCTTTGTGCTCGGATCTCGTTGACTGATGATATAAACTTTCCAGTGATTGGTATCTAAGTGGGAAACAGCCGTTTGGTGATAAAGGCCTGAATACATTTAATAACAACTTAAGTGATTAACGACTCTCGCTGACTAGTGGGTAACTGTGTGATGAATGTATGTGAGTTTGGCTGAGCCGTAGGTAAAGATGTCCCGCACATAATTACCCACAACCGCCAGGAAACTGGTACTATATTACAACAACGTCTAGCTTCAATACGCCACTGGTAGTTCCAAGGGGGTGCACGACCATTTAGGGTCATGGCCAGCTACTGCCCCAACTCGCATGAAATTGGAGCAAATTTAACACTATTGCTGATATGGAAGAAAAAATTAGTAACTTCTACCATTTTGTATTTCGGCGATCAATGCATCACCAAGCGAAGTAATATTAGCATTCAGAGTTAAGCAAGACTGCTGAGAATTTGTCTCCCAAAAAACGTGTCTCTCCCCAGCCACCGTGCATTACCGAATTACAAGGTTAGCCAGGGTTCAGCAGTCTTCTCTGTTCGGAGGAGAACGAAGCAACACTCTTTAACCATTGGCAATACAAGCGCTTTTGTTTATACGTTGTTTTTGTTGACCGGCAAAAATCAAAATGGTACCATGATATTTACGTGAGCTTACTTTGCACACTTCTCGTGAATAAGACGAGGATTAAACTTTAGTGTTGTGCAACATTGACAGAATGTAGAAGCTTTTTCGTATATTTTCTTTCAATTCCTAAAAACTGCTTCATATGTGCCAATGACGATTTTGTTCGCTATTGCAAAATACATGATCTAGCTCTGGGGCCTTTTTGTTCCGAAATTCAACGGGAAAGCCAACTGGTGCGCGTAATTTAGCAGAGTGAAGTCGATATTTCGTCCCGTTCCCTGATTTTCGGCAAAAGCCGAGCTCCTGTAGATATCTCCTGGTGCTGAGATCGGTCTTGTGATTGATGCCTTTGATCAGCAGTTCCAGTTAAATTACTCTAGATGGCATTTTATATCGTCAGCTTATTAGAATCTTAAAAGGTTCAGATGAGATTTTCATGCCTGAGCAACCATACTTGATTTAATGTGACTGGCAACGAAAAGAACGGGTCCACCTTAATCTCATACTATTAACCATTCCTTACAACCTCTAGGCACCCCTGAATTGTGCCGTCATGTATTAGTGCAATGATATTTTGCGTTGACGTATTCTTTTTAAATTAAACTAAGGACTTGCTAAAAATGTATCACAAAAAGTTTTTGCCCTGGATGCCTTGGGTATTGACTAAACTTTACCTTGATGAGATGAGGAGATGAGTAAGTGTGCAATAGGTATTTCAATATTTACCCGCGGGTAGCTGTCCAGTGTCCAGTGTCCACAACATACCCACGAATGGAAGTAACCGATTAAAATTTATAGATAGCTATCCACTGATAATGCAGTTGATAGCACGTTACTCACAAAGTACCTGCAAACTAGGAGCCGCCATGACAATTAAGATACAATTAATAGTAGATATGCTATTTAACCAGTGACTACCAAACAGTGGATACTTATCACAAGTAGGCAAATAAAACCCTCGACAAGGATAATGGAAATTGCGCGTTTAAGTGAGAAGTTATAGCTGGTAGCTACATGTTCTGATGGTCCGAAATGTATTTACATAACGCATAATCTATATCGGTATTTGTTCAATGGGCAGACGATCATCAGCTTTGTGATAGTAGCTTATGTAATTACACAATGGAAACTTGAACTACTATAGATTTCAGACCCTATCAGACATGTTTTTTTTTTGGCGATAACTTTTAAATGAATGCCCGAATCAGAACCAAATTCATTTCATCTCAGGCGCTAGTTTTTGTCAGTATCTTCTGTGAAAAAAAAATTGAGAGTGATTGCAATTGGCTAGTATTAGTAATTCGGTTAACATCTACGACGAAGCTCCACCTGCTTACCCTTATGATAAGAAGGCGGACTAGCTAACCACGTTGGGAGGGCTAGCCAGCCAACCACGCCTAGTTTGACTCCACCCACCGGCCGTGACCCGGTGGGCTCTGCGCGGTGTCAATGGAGCTGCCGCGGGCGCCACGCGCGGGACGGGCGCAGCGGGACCGAGGGCTGTGTGAATGATAGACCTTGTCTTCAGTTATAACTACTCATGAGGTTTTTTGTTTTGTTGTTTCCGCTGTTGTGTTCGCCTTGCTATCTGTTTACATAAATAGTCCGTTCTAGATATATATTTTTATTTTATTTATAGTTATGATTGTTTATCTATATATTTTCCCACAAAAAAACACGATTCAGCCATTGAGCTAATGTCATTACTTACCAACTTTAATCCAAGAGTGAGAGAAGAGAAAAAAGCTCTATAATTATCTATTGATTGTGAATTCCAATCACAGATCGCTTCTGCAGCGTCATCAAATTACTAAACAAGCCCAAGCCCCCGTTGTCACCGTCGCAAACATCAATAATGACGGTTTCTACTTTGCCTGGGCTGGATATTGTCAGGTGTCGAACAGATAATGTGCTAATTCGAACGTTCAGGTCCGGCGGACTGCAGCAGCCCAGAATGTCGCACGTGACACAGCGCGGCGCCTCGCCTCGTCCAGCCGGGCCTGGAAGTCTGTGCAGATGCATCGCTGCAGGCTGAAGCGTTTTGCTGTAAGACATCCTCTAACTGTTCGATAACGCTCAGTTACGGGTGGCCTGGAGCAGGCGGGCCACATGCCGCCACGCCCTCTTTGAGCGTTCAACTGAACGGTCAGAGGTCGCCGCCCCGCCCGCAGGCAGCGAAGCTTAATTATCGCGTGTTGTTGAGCCGACACCAACAAAACGCTATTCTCTACTGTAGGAATGAATTAACCGAGCAGGTCTTAACGCTACGAGTGAACAATAAGAAATATAAATGTCGTTTTGTTTCTGTTAATAGTCTATATGGACAAACATTGGCGCCTATGGCGCAATAGGCTATGCAAAATTCAATTCAGATTCAGTAATTTCTCAAGAAGAAATCGTCAAAAAATGGGGTCTCGCGTGGTCTCATATCCACAGTACTGCTCCGAAGCAACAGCAGCAGTCAGCACATATGTATGTCTACTTGTATTCCTGTCCCTAGATGGCACTAGTAGTAGACGCCTGAAAATATACTGTACCGCATTGCTCAGCTTGAAGCTGAGAAATGCGTTGACGCGTCGCCATCGGATAACAAGCAATGATTGCATTTGAAGAAAGATTACCATCCTCGACGCTGTTAGATCGTGACTACACAATTATTAACATAAACCGTTTTCACGAGGAATTTTTGCGTGGCTGAGGACTACCTCAAAGAAGTAGGTACCTTACTGATATTTTAGTATGAATATTTTAGTAAATTAGGTATACCTTTCAAGAAAACAAAGATTTAGGCGATTAAATACTATTTATTTTTTATGAAACCTGATTTTGTATTTTTAATCATATGAGTACAATATAGCACATACTCAAAGAAAATATTAATTTAATAAATTGTTAGATTTCATACTATATCTGGCAACTTCATGGCTGTGGCCATTCTGGATACACCCGTCCATTGTGACTCAACGTTTCGACGGCTAAATATGATGTAGAGGGCGCCAACAGATAGAGAGCAAACCAGGCAGAGGGCACCATCAGACAGCACCATCTCTGAATTTATACAGAGAGCAAACCGGATAGAGGGCACCACCAGACAGCGCCATCTCCGAATGTATATCCGATTCGCACTACTGAGACTGAGTATCTCCGCAGACTGAGATTGCGTATCTGCGCAAGTTTTAGTATTGTTGATTGTTAATATATGGAAATCTGGCATCACAACTAACTTGTCAATCTTTTTCATGCTTATTACAACGAAACTCTACATTTGTAAAAAAATGTCTTGCCAACGTATTAAAAAAATACGGGAAGCGTTTCTGGCTAAGCAAATGCATACACAAGTAAGTCCTTAAGCTTATTTTCTAGGACCTCGGGAAGGGGATTAAAATCTCAGTGAGGTAATTCTCAGTAAGGTAGTTCTCATCCACGCAAAAATCCATCATGAAAACGGATATTACCACCATTGTTACACGCCTTACACTGTAAGCCATGATTACCCAATACCCTATCACTGTTAACCACTGTTACACAATTACTGTAACAAAGTTCCTTTTGATCCTTACGACTGTCTGTCCGCTATTCTGTGTCACGCCCATGTTAAGCTGGGTCCGCTGGTCGCTGGCCACCGAGCATAAGGCGGCCTACGAGCTGTCCCCCGTTAGCGGTGGCCAGTTGCATATCGCGGACCGCCCTCGCAGCTTCGTCCTGCGGGGAGGGCCTGTCCATGGCCGATCATTTGGTCGGTGTTCCACTTGGACCCACTTTACCACTTCTCTTTCATCTCCTAGCTCTACAATGGTCCGACAGGATCAAAGGGGCTTCATCCACAACCGAATCAAACCAAAATACTGTAACCACTGCGCCTGAGTTCAGACTGTTTGAAGCAGAACACGACGTAAGACAACATACTCCTCCTCGCCAGATTTGGATAAATAGAGTGCTGTATTGCAAAATGTATTGAGACGACACGGTGGAGAAACGTAATCATTATTTGATGAAATTGTTTCGGTTACAGTTTTCGAATAGCATCACATTGCTCAAACAAATAAGACCTAATGAGCGCATGTTATAGTAATGTCACATCACAGGAGAACATTCCACGAGACGGTGGGTTGATTGCATTTTTCTTCAGACAAAGATGATAGCTTCAAATATGTTTGATTGCATTTCACTTCGGACATACATATTTATTAAAGCAAAGCTGGGTTGCAAAAAACTTATTTTATTTTGTCATATACATTATACAATATACAGCACTGCTATTTACTGTAAAATTAATTGTCTTTGCTTGTTCTTCGCTCATGTATTTTGCATTGTTCGTGACTATTTATCGTGACAGAGACCACGGACAACTTACACAGCAAACCCCCATTCCAGCGGCTCCGAAAGAGATGTCCATATCGGAGGTGCAGCCGGGCGACCAGCTGGTGAACATCACCTGCCACGTGTCCGGCGTGTACCCGGAGCCGCGTGTGGAGCTGTTCCGGGGCGCCAACAGCCGCACCATGTAAGCGGCAGTCGCCAGGCAGTGGCCACACCTAACCTCGACCGGCCTGTGGTCGGCGCCGCCTGCTGTGTTGACCGCCGGCCCGGCGACCCACGTCAGATAACTTTACACACCACTGCAGCCGGGCACGACAGCCCGTCAGGGAGCCGTGCAACTTTGAATCGGGTTGTTGCGTGCCGTGGAAAACACGGTGTTTTTTCAGAATTTCCCGGTGTTTCCTGTGACCTGGTCTAGCTTGTGGGCGGAAAGTGATTAATCCAACTATCGGGAATCGTGCTATATTGACTGTTGTTGCAGTGATTTATTGCTTTGGTAGAGTGCTTTTCATCTCGCACGTGATCAGTTGGCCCCATTGGTAAGCTCCGTATCAATAATCCCCAATATGTATGCGAGCTCGTGCTGACGTGTTCAGGTTCTTTCTCAGATTCAGTTTGCTCTCGATGGCTGTCGTATTTTAAAGTTTTCTCTGAATCTGAGGTGTCGTTGAATAAATGGCCCCATTTGTGCATGTCTAAGTATATCACTTCCGGAAAGTCCAAGTATAGTTGTAGCCGAATCGTTTCGGAAAACATGTCATTTCTCCTATTACATTGGCTTACTTTTAGTAACATTATATGGTGCCAGAAGTCATTCTTACTGAGCCGGTATGATCTTTACATGTTAACATTCTGAAAAGTAATTTGTAAATCACTATAAAAAAATATCCAGAATGTAAGTGAGCTCGGCAGAGCTTAGAAACTTTAAACAAATGTCTTAGTGGCGTCAATAAGACTTGATGTAGTTTTTTTTTCAGAGTTATCAAGAGGATTTACACTTATTTATTGCAAAATTCAAATATTTCGGCACACATTGTGGCGCCTTCTTCAGTGAAGGCGCCACAATGTGTATTACCTAGTCAATAAGACTGTTTTTTTTTTGTATGTGCAGGGTACCAATCGAAGGTCTGAACAAGTACGTCTCTTGGCGAGATGGCCTATATGACGTCACTGCCTTCTGGGTGACGCGACACGAGTTTCTGCACGACCACACCATATTTGAGTGTGTCATGCGAATCGCCGACACAAACTACCTGGAGAAGAGGGAAATATCGTACTCGTCAGGTAAGGATTCAGCGCAGTGCTGCACGCCTCCTTCCGCTGTCGGCTCTCGCCTTTCAAAGTTGCGCTATGCTGTAGTGTCTACAGCAGACGCAGACAGCACATTTCCATTAGCCCAAATCAGTCCTATAAATGTTTAAAGTGTTTTGGTTGGTCCCAGGCTTGGACTGCAGCTCTGAAACATTTCAGTAGCGGGTCGCCGACGGAGTTCTGCCTCGTTGCCCCGGGGGACCGGGCCACTAAAGCCCTGACATTCCATTTAACTTGCCCTCTGCGTGAAATCCTCTTAGCCGCAGCTCTCACAAACTTAATTAAATTTCAGAGTACGCGCTGTCGCCAGACCCGCCCACCATCGTGATATCGGGTCCGTCCATCGCCCGAGGTAAGTGTGCAGGCCGAGAGATAATTACGGCCAGTTCTTTATCTGTATTAGCCCAGTTTCGCCCCTCGCCGTCCCGTCACAATGCGGGCGTTTGTATTCGGCGGCGCCGCTGGCAGTTGCGGCTGGGGTGTTGTTGCCTGTGGGCGGGTTTGATCGCATCAGCACACTGCGGTGCGGCTCGAGCTCCCCCCCCCCTCCCTCCCCCTTCCCCAGTGGCTACCCGTCAGTCCAATGCTGCTACCTTCTCTCTCTCTCTCTTTGTCGCCTCGTGCGCTGTGCTGAGAGTGTGATTCGGCCGACTTCATTTGAATATCGGATAGCGCTTTGGCCGGAAACGGAGGAAACGACGAGCGGGCATAGTTGCGCGCCGGAAGTCGGGTAACAGTAACGTTCGCAGTTTAGCAGAGCCTGTGTGGCACGCATGCCAAGTGGTCGCCAACTAATGCCGACAACATGTCACACTGTCACTGCCCATATTTGCCAGTTCGTTAAACGAACCCTCCTGGACAAGCACCCACGGATGATCGATACCGACTCAGTTGCGGGTGATTCACTGAGTGGCTCAGGTTTGCGTGGCGGCCGACTGGCGCGCGGCGCTGGGCCGCCGGTCCCGTGGCCGTCATAAACCGTCCGTTACGGCTGCTGGCGCCCGGCTACAGTTAGCCGCCGGCAGATTAGCATTGAGAGGCGGCCACTCCCCTTCGGTGTCGGCGGCGCTGACGACCGCAGGGGCGCAGCTGCCCCTGTCAGGGCCGCCGGCTGCTGCCGCCGCGACGGGAACAGGCCGCAGAGCGCTCAGTCGGGACTGGATGTGACACTGACAGCGACCTTCTGCTGTGCTCGTGGCAGTATCAATCAGTGGCGAATTTAAGAGGGCGGAGTAGAGTCATGGACACATGCCCCCATTAATAATGACTGAAATCTGCCGAAATTTCACATATTAGCTGAATTACGGAAATTTAAGACATTTAACTGCTTATCATTGGTCACATTGTGAACTGACTGTATGGATCCCATGCATTGACGGTATGGTATATGATCGACACCACAGAGGTGACCTTCCTAAACCCGATAGTGCGAGGCGATTTTACCAGCTCCTAGCACGGCGGTGGGGCCGGTGAATTGGGACTCAGAGCCCCGCAGTTGGCAGCGGTGGTGTAGCGAAGAGGCCGTGTGCACAGGAGAGGAGAAGCGCATTGTAGTCAGGAGGATGTCTGTAGATGTCTGTCTGATGTGGTCACTTGGCCCTGAGGGAATACCATGGATCAAATTGAGTTGTATAATGTAGTTAAAAAAAACAGACAGTGAATGTAAAATATAAAAGATAGCATATTCGTAAAAAGTCTGGTACGATAAGCAGCAACATAGTTACGTCATGGTGATACGAAGCTTTATAATGGTTTAATATTTAGCAGCCCTCAAATGGTATATTATGATACACATATCCATGTATGTCATCAGCTATTGATAAATAACAATAATCCTTGTTTTCAGGTGGACTGAGGGCATCCAATGCTGGTAAGCACACGCTACTCGACCCCAGATTTGCTAATCGATATAACACAGCCTCACAATGGCCTAGTCTCCGCAGTCTATCTTCAATGATTGTGCCCGTTCTCGTTCGCCTTTGTTGGCGGAAGCGAAAAATAGCAAAGTTGTCTCCTATAAATTGATATGAACCAAGCATCTGGCACATTCTATAAGTTACCACAATGTCCTCAAACTGAAAATAAATATCCGTTTTCTCAAGCTCAACTATGTATTTTATCTCGTCACCATTTCACCACATTGACATCGACATTATGCTGGTAGCCATGGATAATCGACTTAAAACTGATTTCACACTAAACAAAATAATTGTGATTTTCTTATGCCTCTCATACGCTACTATCGATTTGTAAAACTGACTGAACTCTGCTGACGAAAAGCTATAAGCATGTTACCAATTCGCAACAACATGGTTTACGTGCAAATCGTTGACTGAAAGTAGTTCCGAGAAGAAGCGTCAATAAATACTACTACACCACTCCGCCTATTGCTATTCAAACGAGCTCAACAGGCTCCAGTTAAGCATTGGTCTAGACAAATGCACTGAATACAAATGCTTGGTATCGGGAAACTACGTTTGGACTCATGTAAGCTTTTTATTTCTCGACTTCATCTCGAATTGCTTAGCCTGGAATTGGTTATTCCATCTGACCCACCTGACCCAGTTTCTGACCATCTGACCCACCTGACCCAGTGACCCAGTGTCTGACCATCTGACCCACCTGACCCAGTGACCCAGTGTCTGTCCGTCTGACCATCTGACCCGCCTGACCCAGTGTCTATCCGGTTGACCCACCTGATCCAATGTCTGACCCACCTGACCCACCTGACCCGGTGTCTGGCCATTTGACCCACCTGACCCAGTGACCCTGTCTGACCCGCCTGACCCAGTCTGACCCCCTGCCACTGCACCTATCTACAGGGTGCCAGCGTCCCATTCTGGCCAGCCTACTGGCTCTCTGCCTGTGTCTGGGGCTGCTCGTCGACCAGAGATTCAGGGCCAACCTCCACCGCTACCACTGATGGACGTCTAGACGCTGTCGCCCACTCGACTGTCCCATCTCGGCCAACGCCCGGACACGCATCGACCGATCCCGAGTAAGCACTTATCTCTGACGGAGGTGACCCGTAGAGTGCCGCACGGGCCTGTCAAGATGATCAGTGAGCGCGTGCATGGTGAAGAGATGTGATGGGATAATGGAAGCAGTGGCGGTGATCTGCCGAGATGACGCCAGAGGAGGGCCGTGCAGTGACCTGGCGACCTGCGTGGCGACCTGCCACGGTGATCGGATCGCTTGACGAGTGACGCGGAGAGGCGAAGAACACACCCACGCAGTCCAGCACTAGCGATCGGACAGTCACCAGATATGGAATATGCTGTGGTTTCAGTTGGCATGTGACTGAAACAGGCGCCAGGGAGTAACGACTGAATGTTATCGCTACTTTCAACTCTGAGGATTCCGTGACTGCTGAGGTTCCATTGAGAGTCGTGTGGGCTGCAATGTTGTACACTAAGCGAAGGTGATCTGTCGTGACCTATGGAACTATCTGGTGTCCTTCTCTGGTCTTTGATGGTATCGTCAGGCTTTCTGTGTTTGATGATGTCGCGCAGCTCTGCTCGATTCTGGTGATCCGTAATGATCTCGTGTCCTGTAGGCATCCATGTGTCAGCCAATGTGGGACGTAAGAATGAATGAATTGTGCTTATGACAATGGACAAGTTTCATGTCACTGAACCATACACTTTTAAAATACTTTTGCTATGATTTTTTCATGAAAAATACAATGGTGATATTCATTTATCTCAAAAACTTTTATAAATACCATAAAAAGCTATAAATCG
>JARBER010161143.1:0-10265 GCA_030265075.1 Balanus glandula
TCTCGCCCCTCTGTACCACCCTGTCTGTACCCCTTCTGTACCCCGTGTAGTCCTGTCGGCAGATCTCCGCATCCCGGGCGGTGCCGTGTCTCGCCTCTCTGTACCGCCCGCCTGTACCCCGCCTGTACGCCGTGTACCCCTGTCGGCAGATCTCCGTAGCGCGGGCGGTGTCGTACCATCGTCGCCGCTCCGTTCGCCCGCGATCCTCCGGGATCCTCAGACGCCTGTTCGGCCGACGGCGCCGCACCAAACGCCAGATCTTCTTCAGAAGGCGGTTGCGGATGGCGACGGCTACACAGCGGCTCACACTGGCCGACCTGACCCGTATGGTGCCTCAGGTACGGTGGTATGACGCGCAGGTATGGTGGTATGGTATGGCGATGACGTCTCAGGTATGGTGGCATGGTATGGCGATATGACGTCTCAGGTATGGTGGTTAAATAACGCCTCAGGTATGGTGATATGACGTTCAATTATGGTGGTATGACGTTAAAGTGTGGTGGCATGGTATGGCGATATGACGCTCAGGTATGGTGGTATGATGAATGGTGGTGTGACACTCAGGTATGATGGTATGGTGGCCAAATAACGCCTCAGGTATGGTGGTATGACGCTCAGGTATGATGGTATGGAGGTCAAATGACGTATCAGGTATGGTGGTCAAATAACGCCTCAGGTATGGTGTAAAATTAAGTTATGAGTATGACTTAAAGATGGCTGGAGGCATAGTGACGAATTCGGCAAGTATAACGTTGGTGCGGAGCGACCCGATCAGCCATCGTAAACATTATCGAATTAAACTGTACCATCATTACTCTACATACTTTTTTTCTTGCGTATTCCGATCGTACATGCCTACCTACGGTATATTGTCGTACCTTCGGTACATTAGGGACCTACTATCTGTGTGCACGTTAGCTTATGCCATAATGTCGAGAGGTGTATTATTCTAGCCGCCTGTGCAGTTGACTTATCGGTCTTTGCAGATTGACTGGCTGGGGCTTTTTAAGGACCTGATGGGAAGTAACGTCGTCTCGAAAACCACCTGGGTCGAGATTCCCAGAGACAACTACGTCCAAAAGCTCGGCCAGCTGATAGAAGGCGAGAGGAGCCAGTAAGACAATCAACACTATCGTTTAAAAGCAAACTAGTGACGGGCCTTTTCTGAGCAATTTGGTCCTGATCTCTACCGTTCGATCGGGAAATTTCGGCTGGTTGGCAGAATTTCGTTCGAAGGTTTAACATGCCCACACAGCCGGCCACGGACCACCCCACTCACAGACTTCAACTGACCGCGGCTGCTGCCACTGACCGCAGGCCATCCCCGTCAGGAGTAAATATCGAGCGCCAGTCTCGAACCCGGGCTTTCACCACCGCGAGTCCAGTGCCGTATCAACTGAGCTACTGGGGCGGGCGAAATAATCATTTACTTCTTTTCGCTTTCAACTGTAGCCTTTATCACTTCTAATCCGGACTTGCGCACTTGTCCGAGTAAGGTGCAAATTTGCGTATGAAATAAATAAATCACCTAGGTCTGTTGGTTCATGGTGACGTTTTATATAATGCTTGTTGGCAACTTCAATCTGTGCCAGCGGCCGACTTTAAGGTATTCTGCACACTGCTCACCGACAAGTATGTTCTCACTGACCGGTATAAGCCAACACTCACGACCTCCTGTGTGTTGACAGGGCACTGCACCATTACCTGGTGTGGTCTATGATAAGACGCCACCTGATGTCAATGAGCGCCGAGTACGTGTACCAGAAGACGCAAATGGACCTGGTGAGAGCAGCATGCTATCTCGGTGCTGTTGTCACCGTGGGTCGTATTGGATTAAAGCGACGAGCACATATCTCCAGTGCACGAACAATTTGAACAAAAGTAAAGACAATGCTGCTTTTGTGTTACAGCAATAACGCCAAATTATCTTATTTTCCGCTCCCAATTTTTGCTGAAAAGGTTCTGTCACCGTACCGTGTCAGTGTCATCGTTTCAGAGCCACCATGTCGTGCTGCCGTGTGGGTGTCGCCGCGGCAGTATTGTCGTATCAATGTCACCGTGTCAGTGTCAGTGTCAATACTGTTGTGCCAGTGTCGCCGTGTCAGTGTCTGTGTCCCCGTGTCAATGTCAGTGTCAGTGTCGCCATGTCAGTGTCAGTGTCGCCATGTCAGTTTCAGTGTCACCGTGTCAGTGTCAGTGCCGCCTTGTCAGTGTCAGTGTGTCAGTGTCGCCGTGTCAGTGTCAATCATGACGCTCCTCTCCGTCCGCGACACAGGCGTTTCGGCGCGGCCGGCGGTCGGTCTCCCGCCCCGAGTACTGCCGCACCATGCTCGACCAACACATGCCCGAGGCCGTCGGCATGCTCTTCGTCAAGGACCACGTCGGCCTGGCCACGCTGAGGCAGACGGCCAACTTCACCCAGCACATGGTGGCCGCCTTCAACAGCAGCTTCCGACCCTGGATGACGGAGAGCGTGCGCTACCAGGCGGACAGCATCCTCAGGAACACCACCTTCCACTACGGCTTCCCAAAGTGGATCCTGGACGAGCGCGAGCTGGACAGCTACTACGAGCCGCTCGGCATCGTGGAGGAGGACTACTTCCAGAACATGAAGAACATGGACCTGTTCAAGCGGATCAGGCTGCGGAATAAGCTGAAGTATGGCAACAGCAAGGAGCGGTGGACCATCGAGGCGACACAGTGAGTCTGACGGGGCTGGCAGCCTCTGTGATCTGGCAGCTGTAATCCGGCAGTGGGCTGAACACTGTGCCGGGCCGGCGGAGTCGGCTGAAGTAGGTATTTGTTCTTTGAGTGGGAGCACGACGGTTGTGGTCTGGCACAATCAAGGTTGATGAGAAAGTTTGGGTGTACGGGCGTCGCACGCAGATGCTTAGCCATTTGCCGCCCAGGCGCCAATGCCTGTCAGTCCAAGGATGGGTCAACTGGCTCTCAGTCTGCTCAGCTGTGTAGTGAGGGACGTGTTGTAGGACATCCTGACGACCCCAGATGAATCGCTGTGTCGTGTTCGCAGCGCTCGGATCCTGAGCTCGGCGCCCGGCTCGTATCTGGCTATTCCGGCCGGGATGATCCAGACGCCGATCTACTCTCCCAAGGTGCCCTGCTACATCAACGCTGCCGCCCTGGGAACAATGCTGGGCGAGCACCTGGCCACCTTCACCGTCACCAATAACGGTACGACCGCCTTCACAATTGCCAATAACGGTGCAGTTAAATTTACTGTCATCAATAACGGCATGTTATTGTCTGGTAAACGTGCAAATGTGTTTGGTACTTTGTTTATTTGGGTTTTGGGGCGCATCGACTCGGTCACGTTGTTGGCACATTACGCTCTGTGTATCATAACTGGATGCGTAGTGAGTGTATTAGTATGATTGAAAACGAAATAACGATGCTTGTGAGCTGTGACTTGATATAACTATAAGTCACTAATGCAAGTCGTGTGCAGAAACGTCTACTATATGAACGATCAGTGCTGCGTTCCGGAGATTGTCGCTGACACGCAGTGGCGGCCCCGGTTCACAGAGACGGGTAACCTGGACCGGGTGTGGTGGGACAGCGCCACCTTCCGGCGCTACGGGCCGTACCGCGCCTGCGTGCTGGACCTGTACCGAAACCACACGCTGCGGCCCACCATCTCCTTCCTCAGCACGCCAGAGGTGAGGCACGGGACGACATCGCCAGTCGGGGCTCACGGCCGCGCTGAGATCCGGCCGCCACCAAATGGGAATGTATCCACTGCTTCGGCTCAGTAATGGGTTGGAAAATGGGTTTTGATAAATAGTCGCCTGACGTAAACGTATGTTATATGTGTGTGTCAGACAACTGGTGAGAAAGCCTTGTGAGCCTCAAGTGCCACTGTGTACTGAGAATTGAGAAGGTCCATCTGACGGCTGTGTCCCTGTTGGTGCCTGTCAGGATGCCGCCGTGGCCGGAGCGGCAGTCATTGTGAACCTCAGGTGCTGCCTGTGTCCCATCTGACGGGTGTGTCACTGTCGCCGTGTCACCTGTGTCCCACCTGACGGGTGTGTCACTGTCGCCGTGTCACCTGTGTCCCATCTGACGGGTGTGTCACTGTCGCCGTGTCACCTGTGTCCCATCTGACGGGTGTGTCAGTGTCTGTGTCACCTGTGTCCCATCTGACGGGTGCGTCCCTGCCGGTGTAACAGATGCCGTTGCGGCCGGAGCGGCAGGCGGCGGCGCTGGTCGGACGCCACTACGCGCTGGACGTGGCCTTCCAGGAGCACCGGCGGGTGCTGGAGCAGAGCGGCCGGCCCGTCCGACTGCCCGGCCTGCAGCACGAGACCAGCGACCAGACCTTCTTCCTCGCCTTCGCACAGGTGCGGCGGACACACACCGACGGCGGCGGCCCAGACTTCACCCGCTGCCGGCTGCTATTGAACGCTGATGATTTGAGTTGAAGGGCGTGACACTGGTAGTCTATGTAACGCCCACAGACCGCTGGCTCGCAGTAGTCGTCCAGATACAGCCAGATCACTATCGCTGCCCGAGCATATTTACGAGCTAACCTCTTTCGGCTGAAAAAAGTCTGAAATGGTGTGAATTCAGCCTCGCACTGTCTGTGTCCATGCATCGAGTGCAGCGTTTTGGAAATGCTCAGGCAATGATCGACGGTGGCTCCAGGAGGCAGCACTATTATACCGAGTCGAACTATTGCTCCCCAAACTTTAAATAAGTGATCAATAAGACGCATGTATACGATTGTGTCACCAGGCGCGCTGCTCCACCAAGAGGTCGGATACGACTAACTACCTGCTGCATCGGCTGGCAGGCATCATTCCCAGACATCTGGAGTGAGTAGAGAGAAGTCCCAGAGTTCAAACAGTGGTCACTTCGATCGTTACGTATGTGGTTTACAGCCAACGCCTCAGAGTAGTAATCAAACGTTTGTGACTTGTATCTGATGCATGTGCACTGTGCAGTGTTCCGGTTGTGCGAAGCTGTGCAGACAGCAGCCTCCCTCCGTCCTTAAAGGAGGATTCAATTCACGCCGTGTCTGTCTTGTCGAATCATAACTCTATCGAATAAGCGAGCAAAACCAGCGCTGATGAGTACCTGTCTGTCCAGCCTTTATCGATTGGTCCAGTCACTTTACTTGCAGAGCAGCTGGCGTTCAAAGCGTGCGGTGTCAGACCCTGTACAAAGTGTTGGATCCCGGCGGCGCCACCCCAGTCTGTGCGGCGTCCTCTAATAACAGCGAGCTGCGCCTCCACTGCGAGGCAGAACTGACAGAGCACCCCCGTCCCGGCCTGTTCCGTTGCAGGGTGAACTCGGCCGTCTACAACCAGGCCCAGTTCCGCGCGGCGTACAAGTGTGCCGCGGTACCAGCTGAGTACGACCGCGTCAGCTGCGCCATCCCGACCATAGCGGACACGCCGTACCAGCCGCCGGCCACGGCACCCGACCCGCCCGCGACGCTCCAGCGGCCGTCCTCGGCGCTCCAGCCGCCGGCCAGACGGCCATAGCCAGCCGGCCAGACGGCCATAGCCAGCCGGCCAGTGGCAGGTGCACCGCTCTGAGCGCCCGTCGCCCCCCCCCCCCCACACCACCCCACCGTCCAGCGGTACCGTCGTGTGCTGAGGACACGCCAGTAGCACGTCCGCTCCTAATGTGTGTTTGATAAGGGGCCGGCAGCGTGCCGTTTTGTATGTGTTGGCGAATCTGAGTTAAAATGTGTGAGTGTGTGTGTGTCCCGGCTACAGAGCTTACTTCTCAAATGTTTGATGGAGTTGCTACTAACGCGTTGTGAACGACTGGAGGCTGCTGTGTCAGCGACGAATATCTTTAAAGCCGCCACCCACCGACCATTCCAGTCATTATGTCATTGTATTGTGTGCTATTTACGGAGATCGCCACGGGTTAAACATGGGCGCTTACAAGTAATGATGGGCTGATGTTTGCATAGGGTGAACAAGGACATCGTGTCGTTAACGGTGAACCGTAATTGCATTGCTCAGTCTGCTGGCTGGGGTAACTTATGCCACGTTCTGTGGACGCCAAATTCACTGGGACTTCCCGCCGAGCGTCAGCTGTTGCTTGAACGGTAATGTTATCGTATGTACCTTTTCCGTGGCACTTACTTGAGGTTACTTGAGGTGTAGGGCGCATAGTAGGGGTCAGAGCGTCCATTTCCGATTTCGTACTTCATGCGTCTTCTTTGTCTGCATATGGAAGCCTTCTTTGTAATTTGGGTGCTAAGCGTGGAAAGGAATTTACCGCGGGAAGCGATTTTCCACGGCACAGCTAGAGGAGACGAGCCAAATCTGCTATATTCCCCCGGAATCCCAAAAGGAAAGTATCTACATAACGCGGCATTAGGAAGTCACCGGAGCAGTATTGCTGCATGTTCTTGTCCACAGCAGAATGAACATTTAATGGGGATCCTCTTGTGGTAATACCGTGTGCATAGGATTATACTGCGGGAGCTCCAGCCAAATGAAATGGTGGCGACGCAACATCACGAAACAGGCTTTCAGCGTGAGCTTCCGAGTTTCATAAACGTTATTTAGCACGATTGCTGTTTTCGCTCGATGCACGCGCGTGCCTACTGACTTCGCCGGGACTGGACGGCGGCATACTGCGATTCGATGATGAGCTATTCATAAATATACATTTGGAGAAACGTTATTTAGTGCTGAGCGCCACCTGAAGGAAGGAGACATACCACTTTGACTTCACCGTCTCCAAAAAGTAATCGATTATTTGTCCACCATACAGACAAGGCCGGCGTACAACAGGAAAACCCAGACGCGTATGTCATAAATAGCATGTATTTCAATACAAACGCTTAGGAGCAGCGGATACAGACTGCAGAGGAGCGCGGGACGCGTCAGACCCCCGCCTCTGTTATCACGTGGCCAGGGCCGGCTCACACACTGGTATCTACGGCAGCACAGCAGAGGATAGCATCAGACTAAACACACAAACACAAGACATGAATTCGACACGACAATGAGGCCACTGCAGTTAAGGGCCAAAAATGTACCGCTGCAGTACTATTGAAAGCTTTGCCGCCGAAATCGGTGTTGCAGCGCTTTAATGGAACTGCTATTTCACCTTTCATGTTTGTTCATGTATGAACCCATTTTTGGTGGGCATTTAACATTCATCAGAATTGATTACGATTTTAGAAATATAATTTTGTACCGTTCAATACCCTTTGGTTTTGACGGTATGGCGCTGCAATAATAAACGTATTGTAAAATAGAGTGTTTATATCACAGGCCTATTTTAGCAATGAAATATTGTCATGAACATGAACTTTTAAATGTATTTTAGAGACTGTATGTTTCTCTTCAAATTTACGTTTGTTTTGTCTGTTTACGTCCCATAGATTCGGAGCACTAATTTTAATCGTGAAAAATGTCATAGAACATTGAATTTGCATTTGTGTAACCATTCAAGGTGCACACACAACGAACTAGTCCCCGACTCTCACTGCATGCGCTAGCCCGTTACTTTCTCTAAACGTATGTGTTTGTCGCATGTCCATCATCCATATGGAAGGCATCCATATTTCGCGATTTTGCTGTTCTAGATTTACATTGTCGGCCCCTTCCTGCAGTGACCTTTTTTGTGTCAAATCTGGGTCTCCTGTTATCTGTAAACTAATCTATTCACTCACTTGCATTTCAAATAAAAGCGGCACCTTTTATTTTCCAAAACGTGCCTGTTCGAGGGTTTCTGATGACTTCACATGAGAGGAATGCGGGCTTACAACAAAAAAGAGCAACTTTTGTTTCCAGAATACGCCAAAGATCGTATTGTAACATACATAGCTAACACATATATGTGCGTACCCAGTCTGGATTCGCCCTGTGTGTGCACGTTCAGTGTAAAGCCATGGCGACAGAGGGATACACTGCACAGTACACAGCAAGACAGTTCCCTGATAACAGCCCGGCCATCAGGCATTGTCATGGCGTGTCGTTGCCTTCCTGACCGATATGCTGCGGGGACGCCGGTCCGCTGCTCGGCTGAGAAGCCCGAGGACACGGGAGCATCGGTAAACGGCTCAGCATTACAGTGGATGTTCCGGTTGTGCGTTACGCTGTTGCGACGGCCTAGTTTATTTAATGGGAGTTTGTCTACTTTTTTGGAATGCCAAATACATTTGTATTACGTTAAGAAGCTATTACTTTCATTATTAGATAAGATAAAAAGCACGTCTGAAGCGCTTCGTTTCATTCTTTTACTGAAATTATATCTTGCTATTGTTTTGTTTCTACTTCAATCAGCAATCACCACAACAGAGAAAGAAGATGTGACATTGAATGGCGCACTTTAAACAATAAATTGTAGGGCAAAACTCCAAACGTTTTTAAACAAACCATTTTCTGTTCGACAGCAGTATCAGCGCACCCGAGCTTTTTTTGCCGCATTGCTATTGGCCAGCGCTAACGATTAATTGCTAGCGTTCAAACTGAAGACTAGTCCTCCGATTAGTGAAAGCTCTCTGGGATATACCGAAAAGGATGGAGACCCAGGCGCCCCGTGAGGTATTTGAAATGTCTCAGCAGCTAGAGTGAATCTGGAGAAATGAAGTAGTGGCTAAATTCAGAAAAAAAAAGTTTTAAGCATCACCGATGAGAGTAGACACACTCCCTTTAAATATGATTTAACACGGGCCCGTACGCAATATGCAATATGCATGAATGGAGGCAGGTATGGAATATGGAATTGATAAAGCAAGCACTCAACATAAAGTAGTCATGTATACTGTTGTTTAACTCATACAAGAAAACCCGGATTCAAGTCAACCAAGTATTATGCATAAATAATGCTCAATTGATATATGACCCAATATATATCACTCAAAGGTGGATAATAACACATTAAAATAGGCCCATAATGAATTAATACTTTTAGCAATGTAACATTGTGCGGACATTGTTTCAGCAGACACACAGCTTCCTCTGAACATTCATCTAGATGACAATCACATTTTAATCACATTTTATCTAAAAGCAGCGACAAACATAACGCATTGGCGCATATTAGGCTATAGAGGGATGGAATGCTGCGCTACAAACAATACCACTGAGTACCTACACTGCATCGGCTCCGGCGTTCCAAACAGAAACTCTGGAGACCGCCCGAAACTCTGAAGGCGTTGTAAAATAATACCAGCAGTCCAGGGCTGCATAGTCGGGGTCGGTTGGAGTCAGCGATTTCGGCCGGACGCAGAGTCGGTGAAGTTTTGCCGACTCCGACTCCGGCTGTCATTGATTGGTTTTGACACCGCATATGGCGGTTTATAGCTATCTTGTGATAATTGATAACTGCATGAGTAAACTAAAGGCCGGAATCGATTTCGGAGTCTGAGTTACCTGCAAACCGATCGACTTCGCAGCCCTGCCCTGCAGACAAAACACACGATATGCATGGACACACGATATAACGCTACATTTGTATGGGACACCTGATATAATGGTAGGTACCGGCGTTAAAATGGCGACCGTGTATGACTGATGGTGTGTACTGATGTGGGGTCGCGCAGCCCCGCTGTCCCGGGTAAGTGACAGCCAGCGGCAGGGGGCACAGCGGTCACGACACATCACACCGGCGGCCGGCGGGTGGCTACTGACGCTCGCTAAATCAGCACTGGGAAATGCGGCCAGCACACACCCCATCCTCCCCTGGCGGTACACCTTGAGCGCGAGACATTGTTCCTCCTACCCCCGCCGGCGACACTGGACCGACCGTGACCAGAAACCCCAAGGCGGCCGTCAACTGGAAGCATCAAATGGAGTGCCTGGTTGGGGCGCCAGCGTCTGCGAGACACCCACATTTACTTAGCACGCCGAGCCACCCAGCGAGCCACGGCGAGCCACAGCAAGCCATAGCGAGCCACAGCGAGCCATAGCGAGCCATAGCGAGCCACGTCGAGCCACAGCGCCACACAGCACCTCACAGCCGCCGCGCGTCCTCTGGGACCGCGGGAAGTCTCTGGCCCGCTCTGCCGTGACTCGCGACCCCACCACCGAGCGGCCGCCACCTTCAGAGCACCCGGCCGAAACACCCTCCGCGGCACACAGAGATCCTCCCCTCCGGCTGACAGCGAGCCCCGCGTCTGGCCTGCTGAGTGTGAGGACACGTCTACCCGCCCCCCCCCCCCGTCTCCGGAGCCGTGGCCGCGGGGTGCCTCACAGTCCCCCCCCCCCCCCGGTCTCCGGAGCTGTGGCCGCGGTGTACCTCACAGTCCCGTGTAGCCCCCCCCCCCCCCC
>JARBER010161154.1:0-10265 GCA_030265075.1 Balanus glandula
TTTCCCAATGGCCGTCTGGCTCAGAATTAGCCGGCTGGATCAGTATTGGGTAGGCCGCTCCAACATACCGATCGCTACGGCTGGTGCAAGCTGGTGACGTCACACAAATCTAAAAAAAATGGAACGCTCTAATGGCCGGACGGGCTTACCCTCTTATGCGGCGTTGGTTCATTTACAACACAATCATCAGTGTATATTTACATAATCAGTGCATTGAAACGAAAGTTATCCCTGAGACCCATGCATTGAAGCAGGCATGCATTCAAACAAGCAGAAGACAGTTCATTGGTAAACGCGCCTGTAAATATCATCTGATTGCAGCTTATCTATATGACTACGTATGTACGTTCGAACGTTTCTCATTCTCCCTCACTCCGTCTGAATAAATACTTTTAAAACATTTAAGAAGCTTTCATTTTTTCAACCCAATATGCTTTTGTGTAATTGATGTTCTAATGCATGACCATGTTTTATATACATAGTTACTCGTGTTGTATGCCGTGCAGTTCTGTCCAATACAGCAACAGTTCTCTTCACGTAACTCTGAGCGACATTTGGCTGTCTAAATATTAAATGTCTTTGACAGTACACTGTACTCTGGTCGATTGAGTGCACTCGCCACTCGGATGCATTAAGCTGTCTGCAGCAAGTCCAATAACAGCCTCCATAGTTACTCGAGCATTCTCGGCTTTAACACCGTTCGGGTGAATTTTCGCTGTAACGGCACAGTCAGAGTCTCTCTGCTCGCCTGGTCTCTCTTCCCGCCATCCGGGTAAATTTCTGTCTCTCTGTGCCGACACCCTGCCACAGTCTCTCTGCTCGCCTGGTTTCTCTTCCCGCCATCCGGGTACATTTCTGTCTCTCCGTGCCGACACCCAGTCACAGGCTGTCTGCTCGGCTCGGCACGTGCGGCGGCTGTCATCCAAATGGAGAATTGTTGCCGACATTAGGAGAAGATTACTCTGGTGACGGGCGACAGACCAGCCGCGGCGGCGGCATTGTGTGGCGCAGCGCTCCTGCTGAGATAGTGACGTTAGCAGGTAGTACGTGACGGAAATGACACGGGAGGTAACGCCTTCAGTGGTACAGAGGTCTACAGTGACGCCTACAGTGGGCTGGTGGTGACTCCTACAGTGGGCTGGTGGTGCCGCCTACAGTTGTACAGAGGTCTACAGTGACGCCTACAGTGGGCTGGTGGTGACTCCTACAGTGGTACAGTGGTGACTCGGGCGAAGACACTTGATCGCGTTGGTGGTGATTTTATGGAAGCGTGATCTTGTAAGTTGTAATGAATAATCATTTTTACAAATTGTATTTTAAGAAAAGAAACCTTACATCGCTGTTTTTCATTTAATCGTATCAAGCGTTAATTACTTTCAGATCAGTTTCGACTACAATACAAGAGGTGTACTCACATAAGTGCACGCAATATTCGATACATCGACCAAGCCTATAATCATCCCGACGTAGCTCGTCGTGAAACTATTGCCAAACTTCAGCGTGCGATTTTCATCGTAGATTGGAGCCGTCGTGTGCCTATAGCCTCCCGTGGCTGGCCGAGACAGGTGTGAATTAGTTCAGCGTTCGCGAGGACGGCCCCAGTTGACGGCTACTCGAATCGAAAAGCGTGGCTGAAAACATAGCGAGGCTGACCTCGGATACAAAGTCAAACAAAGGAACTTTTAAGATACTGCAAATATGGTATTTTATGTAGCAGTATGTGACTAAAAACAGCAGCATGGAGCTAGCAACACATCAAATAGACCTAATGTTATGAAAATTAAACTTTGAAATGTCTTTTTACACCAATTGTATTTGAGTGTCATCTTAATAGCATGACCCACAACACGGGAAAAATATTGACACTATTGATAAGCTCCTGTCAGCATGGGTAACTACATCTTCCACTACAGCCCGCCACATTTTACCTCCCCGAGCAGCCAGGCCAGGCGGGTTTCAGCGCAGCCTGTCTCCGGCGCTGTCAAACTAATAGAGCTGCCAGTGGAACGGCGGCGCCGTGCGCATCCCACCGCTGTCACCAGTTTTACCGGTGGTACCAGTCCTCTTCCACTCTCCCCGTACAGGTGGTGGGGTGATATTCCGCACAATCACTCTCGCTGCGAATATCAATTATCAAAGGAATAACATCGATGTCCCAGACATTGCCGAATGACCCTTTATTTGTGTTGGCCTTGTTGGCGCATAAGATCAGTCTCTCACTTTTGGAGAATGGTAGCAACGTCGTAAAACCACTTTGCTAATCAGTAAACCAAGCAAACCCGCTCTGCAACTGGGCGCACCATAACACGTGCGAATGATTACCAAACCATTGCTGCAGAGAAAGGTCAACATTTTCCTATTTCCTGCTCTGCCTCAGGCCGGCATTGAATCAGCGTTTCAATCTCGAGCGGGCGGCGACGACGTCGGCGGCAATTTCCGTTCTTTTGTCGCGCGTCCGCCGCCGGCAGCGGCCGCCGCCGGTCCGCCTGTTTGCACTGCTAACAGACGAACCGCTACGGCGCTAATTTCCACTCTGTCGAATCGCGGCGCGCTAATTTCTGCTGCGGCGCCGCGGCGCAGCTCCGGTATGGTTCTGATGGTCCGCCAGAGCTGCCACAGCTGCTGAGAAGCGGCGCTGGTACGATCCAGCAGCTGGATCAAACTATGACAGAGGAAAGACGCTAGACGGATAGAGGGATCAGGAAAATGTTTGGTAGGATAGATACTATGAATCGGTTATCTGCAGGTCAACCCCAACTATCCAAATATGGTCAACTAAGCACCTGATTGGTTGTTCTAAAAAAAAAACGCACCATTTGAGGAAGTGATAACGCACCCACCCGCCAACACGATACAGCTTCATTGCATGCTATCACACCGTACCTGTGCGTGTTTTATCGGTTAATAAGCAGCGTGATCCACACTGTAGCACAGTTACAGTATTCGCAACGGGTACTACCAGTTGACATTGTTATCGGCGGAACCCAGTGAATGCCTCACTGCCCCTCCCCCTCCCCTCCACACACGCAACGTGCCGCGGGCGTCACCACCGCACGCGGCAGCAGTTTTGCCGTTTTCACCAGGCCGTATCATTTCTCCATTTACGTCGGCGGCTCACCGTCACCACTGCAGCCGGAAAAATGTGGGACTGGGAGGGTGTGGGACTGCAGAGATTGTGTGACTGGGGAGACTGCGGGACTGGGGGGACTTAGAAAGTGCCGCAGCGCTGGGAGACTGTGGCACGGCGAGGGACTGAGAGACTGCGGGAGACGGGAAGACTGCAGGGTGACGGGGAGACTGTAGTGGGAGATTAGAGAGACTGCAGGGAGACTGCAGGAAGACTGCGGTAGACTGCGGGGAGACTGGGGGGACTAGGAGACTGCACGGAGTCTGGTAGACTGGGAACTAGTGAGACTGAGCTCACTGCGACAGCGGTGTAATATGCTCTGTGCCTCCCAGTCTGTGTGTGCTCTGTGCCTCCCGTCTGTGGTGTGCTCTGTGCCTCCCGTCTGTGGTGTGCTCTGTGCCTCCCGTCTGTGGTGTGCTCTATGCCTCCCCGTCTGTGGTGTGCTCTATGCCTCCCAGTCTGCAGTATAAAGCCAGGCCTGCCGCACCGCCGCAGCGCCGGCCGCCGCGTCCAATCTGTCTTCATAATGGAGGAATGATTTATGCTCCACTAAGGGACATCTCGGAATCGAGCGACCGCCTCACACTGTCGGCCGCCACACGCTGGCTGCGGGACCGTCCTTACTGTACTCTGATGCAGGACGCTCAAAGGAACTTAGACAATGTATGATTTACAATGGAATAGTGGTGAACTATGGGAGAGTCGAATATTTCTGGAACCCATTTAAAGTATTTAGATATAAGGTGTTTCTCAAAGCATGCTTATAGCTCGATGATTATACGTTGATGTTAACCACTTGTCAAATTAAGCAGCCCTGAGCACTACCACATTATTGTATCACGTGAATGTGAAATGTAAACGTGGACGCTGCGGTTGCAGAACATAACAAGCTGAAAAGTTATTTCTGTCCCTCCACAGAACTTCTTAACAAGTTTGTGACTGTACCAACACGTGAAAATGGTGTTATGAATGTCAAGTTGTAAAAACAAGGAAAAGTTTGGCGTTAGTTATTTTAAGTTTGTGGTACTCGTTTTAAGTGGATTAACGCCAAAGTTTGCAAATGATACGTGAATTTATTCAAAGTAGAATCGCCCCCGCGCCCCGCTGGGGTCTCCAGCCGAACGCGCCCCGCTGGGGGAGGCATATATTGCCCCCTCCCCTGGTTGTTCCGGAACCAGTAAACAAAGCGCGACGTGCAATAAGGCACTCGGAAGCTTTCAATGAACCGCACTCATAGCGCTCTTAAAATTTTCTAAAATAGGACACATGTCAGGTCACGGTCAGGTCAACCATACAGCTTGAATAGTTTTGTTTTGAGTCAAATGCTACATCCAAGGCGCTAAATTGGGACAAATATTGTACTAAGTGGTATCAAAAGTATAGCGCATCTCCCGTAATAAGCAGAAGGGAAATGGTAAAAAAAGATCAAGGTCAAGGTCAGGTCACGCAAGGTCACTGTTGGCAAGAGGTCTAAAAAAAGTCATGCAACACATTATGTGGATTGTTTGATACATAGAAGTCGATAGCATCAGTCATTTCTACAACCTGACCCCATAAAAAGTAAATTCTAGGTAAAATAAGGTCACATTTTGAAACTGATCATTCTAAAAAAACTTTTGTTTGTAGACCTATTCGGTCTGAGAAATACAGTACAGACATTGATTTACTTATATCTGGTCAAAAATATAAAAGGTTTTAAAAAATGACTCATCAGTTACTAATACTTACGGAGTCATAAGTCAGGCAGATATAAAGGTATTAGATTGCAATTTAGTTCTAGTAGTTCTAGTATAAACTTTCCGTTTTTTTCTTTCTTCCAAAACTTGTTTGAAAAATTGATCCCTGACGTTTTCGGGCACAAAAACTCAAATTTGTTAAAATCCGAGATAGCCATCTTATGGGGAATATATTTCTGCCCTTTTAACGTTTTTTTTGCACCTTGCATTATCTCTCGAATTTCTACGATTTTTCCAACACTTATATTTTTCATTAAAAATGACATCCCATAATGTCATTAACCCTCGCCCTGAACTACCCAGTAACTATAACTACACAAAATTAAAACACGATATTTCTGTTTCTGACTGACTGATTTAACTTTATGTTAAAAAAAACAGCGCCAATTTTTTGAAATCACCTTTTTTTACTTTTTTAGGCCCGATACGAACAAATCATAGCTTTTATGTAATTTTGAGGCAAAATAATCTAGGAAATTGTATTTGTATATCCATTTATCAGGTTCTAAGTTAATATGTTTCTGTCAGTGCAACATCACTGTTTTATATCTGTTTTCTACACTTCGGGTCATTTATCTGACCCCAAAACTAACAAGATGACCTAGATACAAAAATGCGATAACGTTCGATTCCCCTCATAATTGGCAACATATTCCAGTATAAGACGTCTCTCTATCTCTCTCCTTTCGGAAGTTATAGTAAGAGCTTTATGTATGTACTGTAATGCAAAATGCATGGTAAATGTCAACATCTCTGACGATGTCATTAACCTAGGAGGCCATTTACTTTACAAAACATAAGAACGATACATCACCAGATAGCTAATACAACGGCGAGTGTTTTGACGGGAAAATACTCGTTTTATAATAAAAAAAACTTTGGCAGTTATTAACGACTAAGTAAAACTGTTTTTTTGAGACATCGTCCATCTGAGGTGTTAGGTCAATCTTAGGTCATTTAAGTGACCCGGATGGTCACCAAATGATCTTCAACCTAAAAATCGCATATAGATAGATTCACCTCACTGCAGGCAGCATGTTGACTTTTACGGCATTAATCTACGCTGCTTGTTTTATAACTTAACAGGGGGTGGTGTATTCTTAGGACCCCTTAAGGTAAAGATGAGAAATGGCCTCCGTAGGACGAAATTATGGAATTGGACGTCATCTGACCAGAGCATAAATACTGCTTTAACTGAGAATGTATAAACTATTGTTATAGGACGAGGGACCTCGTCCTATAACAATACTGAACAACTTCATAAGCAATTGTACTTACGATTTTTACAAATATCTAGTTCTAGTATTCTGAAAGTCAGTATTTTTTATAGCCGGCAAATGAGATTAAACAAGTTCATGCACGTCATTAAAATACCTTTACATTCACAATACCACACCATGCATACAAATCTAAGAATATTTTCCTATAGCGGTGCCGGCCAGGACGTCGGCTGCAGTGAGCGAGAATCCCGCCGCCGCTGCCGATCCCGGGTGCGCGTCACACGCCCGAATTATCAGCCGCGATTTAATGAAGTTGTTAGGCCGGGGCAAATGGGACGAGCGGGCGGCGTTTCCGGTGAATAAACACGGGCCGGGCCGGCTCTGGCGCCGGCTGACGTGTCAACAGCGAGGCGGTGGAGTGTCACTGCAGCGCCAGTCGAGTGTTATGTCAGTCTAATGCTGCAGTTCATCGCCAGTGTCAATCTAACGGCGGCCTGTCGCTAGTTTAACGCCAGTTTAACGTTGACTTAGGTGAGCTTAAGGCCTGTTAAATGTTAGTGTGAGTATGGCGTCGGTCTAAGGCAGTCCAATGTCAGCCTTGTCATTTCATTGTCAATCCAGTGTCAGTCTAACTGGTACCAGTCCATGGTGTCAGGCCAGTGCCAGTCAATGGTGAAAGTCTAGGGCCAGTCCAGGGTTGTTTCAGCTCTGCCATCCCCATTATATTCAGGAGTTCTCGCACGGTTTCAACGAGTGTCTGATAGCCAATCGAAGCCAAGGTTGTCTCAATCACGTGTCAACCAAATGATGTCCTAACTCCCAACTGCAATCTGGTCCCAGCAAAAGTTATCTGAACATGATGTCATGTTTTTTTTCAAATTTGTGATAACTTCATTTGTATCAATGATTAAAGGCTTAATATGAATATGTGAGCGTATCTGCACTTCCACCTGGTATTCTTGGCAAAAACAGCTAGGCACAGCGTCACCGTTTATGTGGTCGGCCAAACCATGCTTAATTTGCCCTAAATAAAGAGCGAACATATTTGTTACACTATCAGTCTAGTGTGGTTTTACCACAGTGTGTTTTGTAAATACTGCTTATTAAGTTGCCGTAAAGCAGCCTGAGCCGCTGATGGATGAAAGAGCTCGAGCTTTGCGGTAATATCAAACAACAGGGGGTGACAACCCATCTGAGGAGCCGAATCATTTGTTACTTATGTCAGCTGTCATTAACTATTGTTCATATCTGGCAATACAATGCAGTGGGATCATCGCCGGATATTTCAAGTCTGCCAGCTTTCAGACCCACCACCCACTCAGAAAAGTAGCCATCAATGACCAATGGTGGCAATTTGTTACGGGACCGAGCCCGCGAATTGATCATTAGTCTTTGGGTGGTCGCCGTCAGTGTCTCCCCCCTCTCCTCCCCTCCCCCGCTGCTGGCAGCAAGTGAGCCTGGGCTGACACCGGAGGTGACACAGTGACACATCCCGCCACGCGCGCTGTCTTCGCGGGCCGCTGGGACACACCTCTGTCACCGCCGCGGGGCAAAAAGCCTCCTCGCCGGCTGTCGTCGCCCCCCCCCCTCCCCTCCCCCTCCCCGCCCACAGTCGTCACCGGGCGGCGGCGACCCGGCGGTGTTTTGTATTGCGCCCGGCTGCCGTGTATATTTGCCGGTCGGAATTAGACGCGGCGCCAGAGACACTATCTCAGCGATCGCCGCCACTCAGCTGACAACTGTGCGGCCTCTCAAAGGCAGCCAATTTAGATTCAATTTAGCATTGTAGTGGCGAGCGGTTCACATTGGCGTCGGCTTCTTTTGTCGCCGCCGCTGGCCGCGCGGCGGAGAGTAGCGCGTCTCATTTGTATGGAAATGTCGGCCGGTGTGCTCTATTGACCCGCTAGGCAGGGGGCCGGAAAAGTCACGTGCCGGTCGAGCGGATTTGGTGCCAATGTTGTGACAGAGTGACAGATGAAGCGTCCATGGAACTGCTGTCGTGTTTGATTGTGATTTGATGCATTCAGTCGCTGGGTGCGGTTCAGTAAAGACTTGATTCTATTTTATAATGTTTATCGGGGTGCATATGACACAAGTTATTGCTTCCATCGCAAAACTTCTTCAGATTAGTTAGAGCGTTATAAAGTTGCGCCTCGTAACTGATCTGCTTTATAGATAGTTCTACGCAGATATTATTGGTATGTATATAAGAAACATACGATCATGACTTTTACGGAAATATTGGATTTGTCGTTATTCGTCACCAGCATCTTCTTATAACTATCGCTTCATAGAAGGAATATCGAAACGGGTTTGCTTTAATTACACTAGCAAGGTGCAACCAAACGTACGGTATGCAACTCATCACATTTCGTTGCGGTAGTACGCTGTACTTGAGAAACTGTTTAATAGAACGGTGTGAACTCTATGCTCTATATATACTGAAAAGATATTCGATTTTTGATACGATCATGCGGACACTCGTCCTTATACTTCATCTCCATCACTCTGCCGGCTCTCACCGCCAACCAGCGTATCGACTGGCCGTCGCTCCTCGCTCCGTTCCCAGCCAGCGCCAGTTTATGTCCGACTTTGTAGACCGTTTTCGACAGCATTTACATGGAAGAGCTTTCAGCATGCCGTTTTCAGTAATGCTTTTACGCGCGCTCTGAATTTCAATGGCCAGTGATGTGGAACCTGATAGATACCGGGTTCGTTCGTAGGCAAACTGCGGCGGGTGAACATTGCAGGAAAATGCTCTGGAGACGGTTACAAAGCCGAAAAGCGCCGCATCAGCACTGACCTCCAAGGTCGACCATCATTTCATCCATAATGCAGTGCCGACCGGCCAGTATCAGCTATCCCAAAACACCTTTTGTATTCTGAAGGTCAGCGGCGGCCATTTGGCGAAGCCGGGTCTCACTCAGCTTTTTCGCGTCGCTCGGGGCACGGGTTTCGCGTTTCTCGACAAAGCCTCGCGCTCGGACTGCGGACGTCCGGTGAGCGAGGCGGGCCGATAAGAAGCAGCGGCGCCTCCAGCTGCGGACATCCGCTTCACCGGCGCTGCGCTGCGGCAGGGCCGGCCCGAGAGCTATCACCGGACGACATAAATACGCCGTCCACCATTGTGCCGCCTCTGTCGACAATGACGGATCACGTCAGCGCCGCGGGTGCCGCAAGAGCCGGCGGTCCGGCCCGGCCGGCCCTTCCGCGCCATCACCGCGCGCCCCGCCGGCACCGAGAGGGGAAGACGTTTGTGGCGCGCCGCGGAGGAAGGGGAGACGGTTGTGGCGCGGCGAGACGGCCGCCGCCGCTGCTAAACGGCCCCCGGAGATGCGTATCGTCTCCGGCGGCCACTCGGCGGTCAGCGACGAGACCGACGCACCGCCCGCAATCGTCGTAAAAGCGAATGAGCCGTACCTGATGAGACCACGCGCGATGCGATTCCGGGGCGAATCGGGCTATTTATCGCGTGCTGGTGTCCCGTCCGGGCCCCAAGCCACCGCCCGCGGATCGCTCCACTGCAATGCCGGCTAATGTAGAGAGCTGAATACCCGCTGAGACGGCTCTTTACGGCACGGTAAAATATACAACCGTATCAAATGACTGCAGAGTCGAGGGAGATGCCCCAGACAAAGTGCGATTTGTGTCTCAACAGATGTAGATATGTGATATCGGATACCTAATGTTCCGATGCGGCAACAGTTAGGAAAAGTGCTACTATTCGCAGGATATTTAAGAGCTCATTTGGAACATCTAGCGAGACTTTAACCGTTCGGTCTGTATTGTTTGTTCTGTGTATTCGCGAACATAGGACACCGTGTATTTTCGACGCCTGCGGCTCTGCTTAGCATGAGCTTTCGATGGCCACGGGCTTAACTATACAATATGCAGCCATTGTAAATGGCTAGTCAATGACCAGTGTATACATGCTGGGATATATTAGTTGCAGTTACTGGTTGATCTTAACGATAAATAATATGAATCCAAGTAAGTCATTTTAATGTTAATAATGTTGTTAATTGTTTGTTGTTAATAATGTTAATACAATATACAGTATACAATGCGTAGCACAAAACTTCTAAGATTCTCGTATACAAATCGGTCAGGTCTCTCTCTCTCTCTCTCTCTCTCTCTCTCTCTCTCTCTCTCTCTCTCTCTCTCTCTCTCTCTCTCTCTCTC
>JARBER010161165.1:0-10264 GCA_030265075.1 Balanus glandula
GTGCCGTGCCGTGCCGTGCCGTGCCGTGCCGTGCCGTGCCGTGCCGTGCCGTGCCGTGCCGTGCCGTGCCGTGTCGTACAATGCCGTGCCGTACTGTATCGTGTCGTAAGATGCCTTGCCGTGCGGTGTCTTGCCGTGTCGTACCTACTGTGCTGTGTCGTACCGTGCCTCGTACACCGGTACACGGGAAATTGTATTAGTAAAAAACAACCAGTTGTCTTATGCAGCTTTGCTGCTACACGGCATTATGCAGAACATACTAAATATGCGTTCCGCGCCTGGAACGGCAGATTAAAAAGTCTGCCTGAACCGACAGCTTTGGCTTAAAAGCGATTGTATGACGCTCAGTGGCCTGATTTGTCCCAAACTGTGACATAATCATTACAGTGATATATATGTTGAACAGGACAAAATAAATCGTGCGTACCTGTACGCGCTTGTGATTTATTACAGATCCATTTTCGATACTTTGTGAGACCCATAGGATGATTCATAAAAAGTGTCGTAAAATTAGCAGATATATTTTCAGAAAGTGAAATAAATTTAAGTACAAATTAGTACACGAGTAGAACGTTTCATGAAGTAGTATTGGTACACAAATCAGACAGTTATCTTGCACGGTTTTTCCGCTACACGTTTTTTTGCGGAACATGTTTAACATACGTCCTGGACCGGTTGATTGATACATCTGCCTAGACCGACACTTTTGGTTTGCAAGAAATTGCATGACACACAGTGATCCGATTTGTATCAAACTGTGACATGATACATACTTTGATATATACTTTAAGAAATACAAAATAAGTCACGAATACTTGCACGTGCTTGTGTTTTTATTAAATACCCCTTTCCGACACTTTTTTATGAATCACATGGAATCTTGTCGTGTCGTACAATGTCTTGTCGTACCGTGCCGAGCTGCACCGTGCCGTGAAATTAGCTTCCGTGAACTAACTCCACTAAGGCTTCTGGTGAACTCAGATCATCAATAAACATTAATATGGATGCTGCCAATAGCCCGAACAGGCTCTGTGCAAATGTAAGCCATCCTTGAAATGTCGTGCCGAGAAGAGTATATAGATATTTGTTTGGAAGCCCACGAACTTCCTCGACAGCCGACGCCAACTTCTGTAACTTTACCGACTGAGGAGTTCAGTGCTTCACTGGTGCACTAGCTTGACCGGGACATGCGTACCGTTGCATGCCTTACACTCTCTGGCATTACTTTAATGGTTTTTCTTTTCAACATGCTCAAATTTATGAAGCAGGCAACACGGTCTCATGACATCTGAACGTCTTTTTTATCCCAGTCATTATGTATTAGTTTTAGTGAATTTATCCGGATGGATAGAGACATAAAAGTGCAAGAATGGTGGCTTACTTAGCCGTGTTTAAGCACCCCAAGTAGGGCCATCAAGATAGTAACTACAATTTTGGGAAAATGAAGCGCTGACTTGTCAATGAAAAAACATGTTCGAAGCAGACAAGTACATGGATCTGAATGTAAGATATATGAGCCCATAGTATCTCTCAACAAAATACAATGTTAGATCTATGATCCAACTAGATCCCACGAAAAATTGCAACTATGGATATTGGATCCCAGTGGATCCCTCGATCAAATTTTACAATGGATCTTGGATCCCTCATAATCCCATGACAAATGATACAAGCGGAACCATGATCCCAACGGGTCAGAGATTCAATATGCTCCGATTGATAAATAATGCCATGCTATAATATTTATCAACAAAATGTAGCTACAAAATAGGCAAAAGCTAGTTTCATTTACAGCAAATTGAAAAGTACTGACAATTTTCTAAAATATGGGTAACCGAAAATACACATCTGTATAGTGACTGATCTGTACAGTGGCTGGTCTCGGATTCCAGCGGATCTCAATGCAAAGTTGAGCCTGCGATCTCGGATCACGACGGATTCGGAGACCAATGTTGAAGACGGATCTATGATCCCGATGGATGAGTCGACAATTTGTAAACTTGAATCTATGCTCCCAGTAGTACCGGGATCCATATTCCAGAGATCAGATCCCAGGATCCGCTTTCAGGATCCAAGCACATGTCTGATTCGAAGTGATCCTTTAGCGATAGTTTTTTTTTTGTCAAAGACGAATAGATAAATCATAACGCGTCACTGGCTGCATGTTATTAAGTTTTGGAATTTTAACGGGAAGGCGGGTCATGCTATTTGCATATTTTGCAGGAAAAACACAAACAAACAAGCTCAAAACTATGTCTCATACTTAAAACCCTGAAACTGCTTGCAAATCACAGTTTAGGCTCTAAAGCAAGCAGATACGTTGCATTTTTCGGTAGCTACTTTTGCTACTCCCGAACTCCAGCGTCTTGGCTAGAATATGTTTGGGGCTTTGTAGCGTTATATGATACCTTTATACATTTTCAATACATATTGATTAGTGCCTGAAGCCCTTCTCGGTGGCCGCAATATCGGCTCCACTGCCGGAGGCTCCGGCTATATCTGCAATATCTGTTCTCGAGCCATGAGCTTGAGCTGATGGCCTGTCAGTTAAGTCCGGAGATTGCCACCGATCCAACACATGCAAGGTTTCATACGTTATTTTATTTCAACTGCAGCTCTGCTGGCAGCGATTTCTGAACAAGGCTTAGAAGGCGTACATACTCGTAAATACCACATGACTTTTCATCTCATCTTTGCTCTGTTGTGCCAATTCAGGTTTTTTGGTTATGGTTTTGCTTTGAAAAAATATGTTATTTCGTTAGCAGTGTCGTTAAGGAAACGAAATATTAATCTTTAATAGTATATCTTCTTTTACTGCGCAAAATTGGAACAGTAAATAGTGATGCCAGAATATCACGGCTGGAAAGTAAGGAATATATTGAATGTCTAAGCAACTAATAAAAAAATCAAAGAAAAGCTTGCATGCTAAATGGATGAAAGATGTCGGTCGTTTCCGCTCCGGGCGGAAGCATGCTAAATATGGGGGCCAGGACCCAGGACTGGGCCTGCTTGAGGGCGGTGGGCATGGGGCACATTGGATGATTTGCCCCAATAAAAGCCATGCCCCGTTCTGCTTATGTCCCCCCCCCCAAAAGAACCCTTTTAAATATGATGTGATGGTGACTTGGCTGCTAAAATGAAGTATAATAAAATAAGCACGCAAACTTTTTTTGGCTAACATGAACTATTCGGGTCGAGCAAACCACGGTATTTTTACTTAACGAACTTGCTGCACTCGTCCGTTAAGTAAGCAAGTTATCCTCATTTCATTCGGACAATTTGCACAGTTAACAGTCTCACTTCGTTCGACTGATAACTGTTAATAATACCCTCACTTCGTTTGGGTATTATTAAAAAATACCGTGTTCTGCTCGACCCAAATAATCCCTGCTATCCCAAATTTGTTGCGGGCTAATTATATATTATATACTTACATGTTGGAACAATTATTTCACTCTTTTGCCACCTGTCCTCCATGCCACTAGTCAAAAACTTATTCGCGAATGGCACCGAACAATGTATAAATGTTTCGAAACTGATGCGCCACAGTTGCCGTCAACCGGGCCTCATCCGCTCGCTGAGCGGTTGAGGTTTTGCTCAACCGGTTGAGGTTCGTGGAGGCTCAACCGCTTTTAGTTGAGGCGCGGGAACGACCGGTGGAGAAAATGAAGCCTCAACCTAATCCGGTTGAGGGCGCTGGAACAGCCCCATTGACTACGCTCGTTCGAACGTTTTGTGTTCTCACTCACTCCGTCTGAAACAAATATTTTTGCTGTGCATGTGCATCGGAAAGCAGAAGGTGGGCCAGTGCCTTACAGGGCCTTGGGATATAGGGCCTTGGGCCAGTGTCAATAGGACGTAAGTCGTAAGTTTGGGGGCGGTCGTGGTGTAGTGGATAGAGCACTGGAATTGATGTCGAAATTGATGTCTCCGGTTCAAGTCTCCCCACTACCGCGATCGCATACCATTTGTGATTGATCGTGCCCGTAGGCCTTAATAAACGAAAGCGGTGGCACGCTAAACCACCAAATTATAAAATATCTTTGTTGCCCTCTAGGGAGGCGTGTCAAATCTCGGGTTTTGTTGAGGCTTACCGTTTGACAAACTGCACGTGTTCCGCAATGAATCTTCCGTTTGACGTCCGTTATGACGTCTTCCGTTTGAAGTCATGCAGTGGTGGATCTACGTTTGAATAAATGAGCAATTAACCAACCACCACCTCATCAAGCCGCCTGAAATCACCTAAAAATTGACACATTTTCATACTTGTAAGAAAATCTAAGCCACTCAGGAAAATTTATTTTAAAACAGGTATCAACGCATAAACAAGCAAAATCTGATGGGCTTTCAAAAATGTGTCAGACTTTGTGAAATTATTGCCTCTCCTTAAACTCCAATTCTAAAATATTTCGTGTGACGTCACGGTTTTCTGTCGGCAGGCGACTTCTGCAACGCCACGTTTGACGGCGTGCTCTGCTGGCCCCCGACGGCTCCCAACACCTCTGCGGCACAGGCCTGCCCCAGCTCTATGAAGGGTGTCGACCTGAACAGTAAGTACTGACTGCGCCGTGCGTCGACCTGAGCAATGGGTATCGACTGCGCTCCGCGTCGACCTGAGCAGTGAATACCGACTACTCTGCTGTATCATTCGTAAAAATCAACAGCGCAATGCCTTAGTCAGACTGTTTAAGTTATCACAGCATGTAGGTGTGCAGTAACTATATGACAACCACCAGACGTGTGACTATCAGAACTCAGGAATTTTACCCAATGAACACATGGACAGGTTATTATTGCTGTGATCATACTCCAGATAAACACAGGGAGATGAGTTGACGCATTTATCAATTGTATTAATGAGTTGAGTACCTCTCGCCCTGAGCCTAGCCCGTCAATCTGAGCCGGCGCGCTGACTGTCAGCCTTACGTTGTTAGACCACGAATGCACGTTGTCAATATCAATAGTAGAGCCCTTCATGAAATGGAAATCACATATGGATATGGAAACGGAATGGAAATGGATGGCAATGGGACATTTTTTTGGAAATTCATGGAATGGAATGGATTTGGATTGGAATGAGACAGATCATATCATTTGTGACACTGAAACAGTTAAATATGCTGAATTTGGTGGAAATGGATGGAAATGGTAGCCAAATTAAGGATGAATATGGAATGGAATGGATTTTGATCTGGCTGAATGGGATGGAATGGGATGGGGATGAAATACGTCCCATGAAGGGATCTAGTCAATAGGTAATCGCTGTAGTGTCAGCAGCTTATAGGTCGTGGAGGGGAGGCGGATTTCGGACCCCTCATCCATCTAAACAACACGCCATGTAACGACAAAGGGATATCCCCCATATATTCCCATAAAGCTTGGAAATTATGCTAGCTTAAAGCAAACGGAAGACAAAATGATGGACGGTGAAACGATCTATCATAAGTTAGTTCTCAAATTTAACCTCAGGTTAGTAGTTTAGGCTCCAGACCCAGAGGTCATAAAAGTGAAACGCTGCTTTGTATTAAACACGTTTTTGGCTGTTAACTTTTTACTTTAAACGGATAACAGAATACTGCTTACGCCATTAGCTTAGTCTCGTGAAGGAGCTTTGAAGAATATACACTTTGCCACCTCGTACGGTCAAGTTGAAAACTGATTTGACCTCAGATGACCTCGGCTGACCCTTGACTGGTCACTGGGTAGACAATGTTTGTGGAATTGTCATCAACAATTGTCTGTGATAGCATCTTCAAAATGGAATTGAATTGATAGCCTGGTTTTCTCGGAATGTAATTCATTTGAATATTTCCTCGCTGCTTTACAATGGAGAGTTCACGGACTTGACCTGACTTTAGGTGATCGATATGACAATTTTCAGATGTACTGACAAGCCTAAGGTACTTATGACCTCACTATATTCTGCAAGATCCAAACCTATTGGCAAAACAAAAACTGTGCTTGTGGTACGACCTGTATGTGATCTTGTATCTTGTATCTTGTGCTCTTGTTACTCTTTTATGTGACGTTATCACGTGACCTGGGCTTGTGACCTGACCTGAGATGACCGGAGTAAACAGTTTTACAAAATTTTCAATTATTAGCAGTTATGCAAAACATAGGAGGGGTGGTGGATTTCGCCCCCCCCCCTGTTCCAGGACGTGTGTTAACCCGGCATTGGGGGGGGGGTCTCAGCTGAACGCCATTTTGGTGCGGGGGGATCGAGGGTTAAATTGACTTTTCTGGTCGAGTATGCAATAACCAACCAAGTGTGATTTATATGATAGCTTCTACAGATTTGACATAATATGCATGCATAACTTTTAACTGTGTCTAATTTATATGTTTTTTGGGTAGGTAAGAACGGGGTCATTTCACCGCCGGAGTGACTCGGCACCCACATGTTAAAGTTTTACGACAGCCATGAAGGAATGCATTTGAATCTGTTACCATCTCTAGGCGTCAGGTATAAATTAAGCAAAAATAGCATGATGCATTTTCCCAATAATTTTCATCTAAAGTAATACATTTTTGTGTTATCACCAAAAACGAAATTTTTGTTTCCCTGCAAAGCATTATATGGTGTCTAGTGTTTAGGTCGCATCAAAATCTAAATATTACGGTGTCATGCATTAGCGTCTCAAGCATCTGTTGTGACTAACTGGCAAAATTTAGCGATAATTTGGACGGGTTTGTAAACCGTTTAGATTCACAAACCGTTCCGGGGAGATTTGACTGGTTCGCAAGGGGCGGCTTTTACCTCAGTGGGTAAAAGTGGGTAGTGAGTTAAGCGGTGACTCAAGTTGCAAGCTGCTCAAGGTTATATTGCATATATTAAGACGCGTCTCGACAAGACGAAAGTATTGGTGCTGGTTCCACACCTATATCTTCGTTCTGTGGAAAATGTATTGACACAAGACATTGGTGACTTTCAGATGGCCCTCGCGGACATTGTACAGGTGCATGCAACACAAGTTACACATGGATCATCTATAATGTCTTATGATAGCATTATCCAGAAGGAATTAGACTGATATTCCATGCGTATGTACGTACACTATTTCACCCATCCCCGGCCAAGTCACCCGACTCCCCGGCCAAGTCACCCCGGCAATTTGGCCGGTTGACCGACCTGTAGGTACAGAATGATGGGGCCTCTACTAAAAAATGGTTTTGTTGTTTTATGCTTAACCCGCGCACCGACGGGGGCGGGGGCGGATAACCGCCCCTTTCCCCTCAGGTTTTTTGTAGATAACGGAAAAAAGGTGGCGCGTAGCGCCGCAAAATTTTGCATATCTATTGACTGAGCAATTTTACACCTTTCCGAAAAAAAATTACTTTCCAAATTTCAAGGTCACGTCCTCAGGTCACATGACCTGACCGGTCGTTTTCCACGATTTTGAAAGTTTGACATCATGCCATGGCCACATATTTCGAAGGATCAAACTGAAACTTTCAGGATAGCGTTAGGCCATGGATTTCTATAAAACAGTTATCTCGGATTTTTGATATCCGTGACCTAAGGTCAGGTCAATTTCGTGACCTACCCATTATAAGTCAAAGGAGGAAAATTCGAAAGCTTAATTTTCAAAGGATATAAGTCGTATTACTTTTATATTAGGTTATATTAAAGTATTATGGCTGATCCGAGTGAAAATTGTGATCAGTGACCCCTATGAGGTCATTTGAGGTCATCAGAGGTCACGATTATTGTTTTGCTAATTAATCGCGACATAATGAAGATAGAGAAGTTATATTGGCACCAATGTGTTTGTCTCGTCAAGACGCGTTGCTCATCATGCAACATGACCTACTCGGGCCACCACTTGACCTTGACCTGAGGTCAAATTTTGAAGTTGACCTAACTAGGTCAACATGCATACTGTTCGACGTGTCTTGACGAGACAAACACGATGCCGTAAACGGTTTGGCGCCGTTTTTGTTGCTAGTTCAAAAGTTATTAGTAAATTAGTAAAATTTATAGTAGCATACGTTTTTGCAAAAATGCATTTTTTGACTTTTTTACATGTAGAGCCTTAAACATTGACCTGAGGTCAAATTTGAGGTCATGTAGCTGACTTTAAATTTCAATAGCTATCGATTTGTTGTATACAATTTGTTTCTAGCTAGCATAGTTTCCGAGCTATATAAGAATTACTGGACAGATGTCATAAAACTGGAAAATTTGACCTTAGATAACTTCTGGTGAGCTTAATGTTGACCTCATCAAAAATTTATCTCAGTACTTTCTGTATTTCCCGTCACGGCCTATCTAACGCCGTTTTTCGCTTCTCGCTACGTCGCTTCGTTCTCGAGATCTCTGGGGGGGGGGCGGTTATCAGCCCCCCCCCGTCGGTTCTTAGTTGGCTCAGATCATCAGTCGGTGCGAGGGTTAATATACCAAATAATGACAAATGTACCTGGAACCTAACAGCATTGTGTAAGTGAGAAAATGTGACCATGATATACCGCTTTATACCACTTTATAACGAATATACCACATTATTAAAAAATACGGCCAAATGACCCCATTCCCCATACCTTTCATAACTGGCCGTTAGTCTTGCAGTGAGTAAATGACATCCGGCTGGTATTGGTATTGCTTTAGCATCTGGGTCCGCTTCCCATGTGATCGGCCATCGACGAGCTTGTCCCCTTTGACCACCTCTGACCACCTCTGACCACCTCTGACTATTTCTGACCACCTCTGACCACCTCTGACCATTGCCAACTATCCCTGACCATTTCTGACCATTTCTTACCATCCCTGACTATCCTTGACCATCCCTAACTATCGCTGACCATTGGTGACCATCTCTGACCATCCCTGGCCATCGCTGACCATTGCTGACCGTCCCTGACCATCTCTGACCATCTCTGACCGTCTCTGACCGTCCCTGACCATCTCTGACCGTCCCTGACCGTCGCTGCTCGTGTCTGTTTTGTCTGCAGAGCTGGTGTACAAGGTGTGCCAGGTGGACGCTATGTGGGAGCACCAGACGGAAAATGACACCAACGGCAGGACCGACTACACCACCTGCCTCACCCCAGAGATGGTCAACATGATCACCCACCTGCAAGCCGGCGACCCAGGAGACAGCGTCGTACGTGAACAGCGCATTTACATGGACATTTAGCGCAAATTATATCTCGGCTATACGATTCAGCCTAGCCTATGATGTAGATAATGCTTAAATATCAAGCAGGGCCGGCGCCACGCAGTTTTGAGCGGATGCAGCCAAGCTTTTGGCAGCCCACTCTCATATAGGCTGATGTTAAAGGGACATTGCCACCTTAACTTGAGGTTTCAGTTGAGATAGCCATTTTGATTGATGGGCCTTGAAAATAAGTATGGCATATGTTAAAACATCCACAACGGCATAATACAAACGATATTCGAGTTAAAATTTGACATGTCAAAAATAAGGCCCATGTGTATTGGTATTGGGCATTTGTTACTGATGGCGTCTTCTCTGTTAAGCATATTTGTATCTTAGTCGACTTGGGCAGCAATATTGGCAGCAATTAGCAGAGTGAAGGTTTTTTCCTTTACCCAAAATTCCTCGGTTTTTCTTTACCATAACACCACCAGACCAGATAATATAAATTCCATTTGTATGAATGGGAGTGTTTTTAGGAAAAAAAAGTAAAAATTGTGATCTGCAGCATTCATGTCATATTTTTGCATAATTTGAAATACATTGGGCAACTTCAAAAAGGTGGAAATGTCCCTTCCAAATACCGCTGATCAGGGGGGGGAGAGGGTGGGGGAGCGATCCTGTCACCCCGGTTTGCAACGCTCCAGTTATCAATTTATTTACAGGAACGGTCGACTTCATCGGACGAATAACTTATTGTATATTTTTCCATTCCTTCTGCAGTAACATCTGTCAGGTGCAGTATGATGAAATGGAATATATGCTTATTTTAAATGATCCACACCTCTTGACTCTATATTTATCTTTCAGAAAAAGATCCTTGTCGCGAGAAACACACGCATTTTGGAGTTGACGGGACTCTCGCTGTCCCTAGCCAGCCTGTTCGTCTCTCTGTTCATCTTCTTCCACTTCAGGTAACCCAAAACTCTTGTGGTTGGGAGGGAGGAGGGAGGGAAGGCAGAGAGGGGTAGAAGGAGGGAGGGAGAGGAGAGGGAGGCAGATAACCAGGGAGGGAGAGGCATTTATTTATTATTTATTTATTTCACGTCATCAGGTATTTCCACACAAAAGGGCTATTATAATACCATTGTCATACATTGGTGAAG
>JARBER010161176.1:0-25663 GCA_030265075.1 Balanus glandula
GGTACTAAATGAATATTTCATGTCAACTTGAACAAAATTTACGCTTTTGTAATTATTGTGACAAATACAGATAGAGTTAGAAAGTCATGCACATGCAGGAACCTCACTCCTGGTATGCTAATTCTAAAAATGTATCTCTTTTTGGTGTATGGATAATGGTTTTTGACACAAAAACTTTCGAACAGTTTCCATTTGCCCTTTATTATGGTGATTTCTACACAAAATAAAATCAAGCAGCCGTAGATCAAAATAAGGAAATACGAAAAGAAACGTAAGAAAATACGTTTCACCCTAATCGGTCAATTGTGTGGTTAGTTCACGCGTTTCACAATCTCCAGCGCATTACGAGCCGTGTCTGGGAAGGTATGCTGTACCGCAACACACTATGCGACGCCTTGTGCTATTTTCCTGTGCTGGCGTCGCAGTCACTTCCGTTCCCGCGCCTCAAAGCAAGAACGAGCGGCCTGTCAGAAACAATAGTCCTGCCAAGTGACCATTGTCGGGCACGTGTTCGCCGCACGTGCGTTCTGAGTATAATGTGACGCTGCTTGTGTTCTATTCCAGATCATCCCCGCTGCGCACCCAATCTATTCATCTTCAGATGTCGATTCACCTTTGTTCCGGCAGCGCGGCGAGGAGGTGTCATTACGTGCTCGTTTGCCGCCGCTGTGCCATTTTGTTTTCGCCGGGACGACGCACTGATTGCTCCAATAGCCACTAGACAGCGGCGTGCGGCTGCCACCACCGGTCGGGTCGGCCGCTGTCGGTGAGATCGAGCGCTGCCCCCGGCACCGGAAGTGCGCCTCTTCCTGTATGTAGCCGATGCTGATGATCTCTCAGATTCCATAGTGTGCGCCGGTTCTGAAAGTCCTTGAGCTCGGCACCGGTGCAGTAATACCAGGAATAAGGGAATAATACAAGTATTATAATTATGATATTCTTTTATTCCTGGCAAAAAACTCTGAACTTATATTGACTCAAAAAAGAAATTAGATTCAGACAGGTATCTAGGCAAATGTTAGAGAAGTCTCGCTCTCTCGCTCTCTCGTTCTCTCGCTCTCTCGCTCTCTCGCTCTCTCGCTCTCTCGCTTTCTCGCTCTCTCACTCTCTCGCTCTCTCGCTCTCTCGCTCTCTCGCTCTCTCTTTTTCTCCATCCCCTTTGTCCCGCTCATCTGTCCCTCTCCGCTCTCCTGTCTGCTATCTCCCCTGCACACCTTCCCAGCCGCGGATCGCTTGTGTTGTGATGAATCTTCCTTGTAATTACGCCCAGAAATAGTTGGCGCGCTTTGTTCGATGAATGTAGTGAGATATGGGGCACGCTCCTGTGCTCCTGCTCCAGCTCCAGGCGCCCAGTCGGACCAATTTAATTAGGTCAGCCGCTGCAGGTCATGTCGTGACACGCTCCGCCCGCCTGCCTTCACCGCATCGCGCCGTGTCGGTGCGGCGTCTGGGCGGGCGTTTTACCAGCCCGGTGCGAGACTGGTGGTGGTCCGTCCCGTGCGGTCTCTCTCGGGTCGGTGGCCGATCCGCTAATAGGCTGGGCATACACAGGATTTCGGCAGGCTCACAGAAATGTCGCACATTCCTCGTGCCGGTGTTTCCAGAAGGATCCTCCAGCTGGCGTGTTCCGACCGCCGCCGGAATGACTGACGTTTGCCGTATATCTGCAGATGCTCGCAGTGAATGTCCGGACTGTTGTTGCGAAATCTGGCGGCTCCTTTATGCGCCGCTCGCGGCTCTACACGATGACGCCGCTCCCGAACACGTCAACATCTGGGCGGTCACCGTCGGAAACGAAATATGCATGCGACATCCTGCTCGCTTGTAGAAGTACTGTGCGTAAAAGAATCGATGTGGTGTCTCTGGGCTTTGACTTGAATATTCGTGGTAGTTAGGTGCGGAATTTGTTCAGTTGCAAAGACGTCTCTTGCTGAGGCCATTATACGGTTTGTACTTTGTCAAGCCAAGAACTACTGTAGGCAATATTTGTACCAAAGGGTATGTCTAGACTCACTGTCGTTCCTTCAACTTTCGGGGCACTTTTGCATGTAGCACTATTGTGTTAAATGCCGCATCCGCTCCAATGCATTTTACATTCGATAAACGATGGCGGGATCAACAAATCGACAAATAATTATGTCTGACATTAGCAATAACACCGGGATTACCGATCAACGGTATTTACATTCGTCCACTAGTGGAGACATTACGCACGTCCTCCCTGGCAATAAACCACTGTCCTTGCCGCCCCGATTTAATCAATCACCGCAGTCGTATCATTTATCAGCCGGACATTATATGCAAATTGCCATGTCCCCCAGCGATCGGAATCAGCTAAGCTTTCAGTTTGTTGCCTATAAAGTTGCGACTGGCCGTCGCGGCCCAAATGCAGCTAATCGGCCCCTGCCGGTCGCGGCAATGACTGTCCCGTGTCCGAAGAGTGCCGCTCCCGCACTCGGACTGCGATAAGAGCCGGCAACGACTCTATCTCAGAGTGTTTTGTCGCATTGACCCACTTCAGTGCAATCCCCGCCTCGCCCTGTTCACCGTCGACGGGAGTGTTTTCTGCATCGCCCTCTGGCAGTGTCATCTGGAACGTTTGAAAGGCGCTTCTGGCAAAGTTAGCTGCACGCCACATTTGTGTTTAATTTGTGAACTTGGCGTCAGTGGGATATAGAAGTCGGGACTGGGGAATGTCTCCGTGGTGTCGCACTGCACACCGTCAGCGCTGGCCGAGCCGGTGCCGTCGGTGTTGCCCCTGCTCCCTCCGGATTGAGTTGTCGCCTGATCAGCATGCGCCGGCGGTGGTGCCGTGTTTGTGGCGTGTCTCCGGGATGTTTATTAGTGGCGCGTAAATGGGGCCACCGGGGCCGGGCGGCTGCACAGGCTGCCTCTCCCACCTCCACTCTCCAGCCCCGGGACCACATCAGATAACGTCACCAGGCCCGGAGAGCTGCGGAGTCTGACGCCAAAACATCGCACACCGCCACAACACCCGCGACGCGCTCCTGCCAAACAGCGGACAAACGATAGTCGCCCCATTTTCACCACACTGTAAACTGTTTAGCTTTGCTATTTGCTTATTTATGCTCACCTTATGGGGATATTGGTAACATGGGCGTCGTTTTACATGCTCAGCATGAATAATGAATGTACATATATTTTCTTGCCGTGAACGAATATTTACCTGTTCTGCATCGCCCTCTAATCCTTCCCAAGCTGCAATGCAAATAATCGATACCTACGACCACATTAATTCGTTGCGCCAATGTGATATCTTCTGATTAAGATATCCCTGTTAGGATTGGTTTGAGCTCGTGCCCACGCGTGATTCGTCTACTCCCGAGATGCCGCGGCCCACTTTTCTCGCACCTATTCGATTCCGCTTTCAGTGCGGGCCAGTGCCCTGCTCTCTCGTCTCCCTGAAGGACCAAGAAGACGAGGGAGACTCCTTCCCAATGTCCATTCTTCTTCTCGGCCGGCCCGCGTGGCAGCGCTGCGGATTGTGGACCACTGGACGAGCCCGCGGTACAGATCTGTCCGTTCGTCTGCAGCGGGAGAGGGCGCCGCCCTGCCCGCCCGCCCTGCCCCTCTGGCCAAACGGCCGGCCACCCTGCACCACATCACCGGCACACCGCGCGCCGCGAGCCGCGCTGCAGACCAGTATTGCTTTCTCCGGGGCGTCCCGGGCCGGCCGCCGATTTCATTAGTGTTTTGTTCGGCGGCCGCGCTCGTGAGCGTTCACGTCGCGACGCCGGCCGGCCGCGCCGCGCCGAGAAAGCCCGGGGCGCGACCCGGCCCGGTCAGCCGGCGCCCCGGATAATGAGTGAGAGGCCAGGCGGGCGGCGCGCGCAGCGGGGGCGCCCGAGCCAGCCAGCCAGCCTGGCCGGCCGGTGATCAGGTCACGGGACCGGCTCAGAGACGCGGTGAGGTGCGTGAGGCCGCTGACAGGAGACGCTGTCGGCACGGCCGAGTCACAGGCAGGATATATGGATAGGTGGAGAAACCCAGGAGCCCTCTTGGTGTGCGTTGATACAATGGCTCGTGACGATGACAACGCGGCTGTCATCTTCTTCTTCTCCTCCGTATGCACAAATTGGTTCGGTTAACGTAACTGGCAATATTATAATAAGTTGTATTTCATTAGCGCATATCATCGCATTCGCTATTTCATCTTTAACTAATCTCCCACGCATCGTCCATGATCCAAGTCTCCGAGCAGAGGTAAATTTTACTAACAATGGTCGCTTATTTGTACCCAGCGATAAAGAAACAATTGGCCTGCTGATAAGTCTCGGTAAGCCGTGAGTTGTATTGATCTCCGCCATGTAGCGCCTGCCCGGCAATGACGGGGGCGACATAAACTAAGCACGCCTTGATGAAGATGTCAGCGCAGAGGTAATTATAAATCTCACTCGAACCCTGCAGGCATCGTTCGTTATTGGTGGCCATGTTGAACGGGGTTCAATAAATTGTTGTTAATGACCTATGATAATTAATGCGCATGATTTATGCACAATGCTAATTCAGAGAATGGGAACTGAGCTACGCTCTGTCAGGCGCGAGTAGTCGCAATGGTACCTACTGTACCTACTGAGTAACTACTGAGTGCCTGCAAAAAAATCCTGTCGGGAATTCACCGCTGACTGTTTATTGCCATATCGGGATCGCGGAGCATCGCTGGGCTCTGTCTGCCGCCGCCAGAAAGGAAACACGTCCGGCTCACTCGTCGCACCGTCCCGTCAGCAGCGGCTCCGGTACCTGCACTGAGTGCACAGTGCACAGTGCACGTGGCAGGTCCGTCCGTGGGGCGCAGTCGGTGGCATGACGCGACGCAATCAGCACAGTTCGATGCGACATAGGTCCCGTGACGATAGCGTTTTGTTTGCTGCTGTGTCGCTCCGCTGGCAGACATTATTGTGGCCGACAGATATGCCGATTTTGAAGTAGATTGTGCTTTGGAATAGTTCACTTATTCACTGAAGAACGTACACTATTTATCATCATTACCTAGAATTGCAAACCCAATTCTATGAGCCCATTCCCACGCTCTTTGTTCGTACTTGATAACACAATAATGCAGTCTGAAATTATAACAACATCGTTACTTACTTCTGCTTATATCAATCCCAGTTCAGCGTCAGCGTGGGAATGAAGCATTGACTGTCCTACCCAAGAAAGTAAAGTAAGCAATTGTGAACTTGCGTTGTATAAAACATGCAGGAGATGAAAAAAGTTGTGATTGCATTATTTACATTTTAATTTCACTGCATTATGGTTGTCAATCTCTTTCCTTTTCATTATTTTTGTGTTTCCCTGTTATGTATCGATGTATAATTTTCATGAGCTGTGGGAGGGAAAAATTGTTATCCCGTTGGTGCGAGCATTTACGAGAGTGAGTAATGTGAAAGCAAAAATGTTCATTGAGTAAGACTTCGTGCTTCGTCCTCCACGCTGCCTTGTAGTGTTATCTGTACAACACAATGGGCATATCACGTTCGACAGACACCGCCGGCTTTTTCCCGAAATCGTTACGAAATTGACAGACGAACATCACGTCCTGTGACGTGCGCACGTCGCTCACCATTGCGTAGCGCCGTACCGGGACATGTAAGGTGAGTCACTTCCGGCCAACATATATCGGCAGTTTCTGCGTAGGCTATGTAGATACGACGTGAGAACATTTGAGCCGACGGGTTTCAATGCATACACGCTCCAGCATTGTCTTCCCGCGGACGTTTGCGGTGTAATGCGATTGGGAAGTCGTTGAATACTTCTCGTGGGCAGGCATTGTTCTGCAGCAAGCTCTATACGAACATTAAGCGGCTGGGTATTATGATGGACGTGCGTTCCAGGGAAGGCGTTTCCGGATAGGCTTTTCTTGGTCTCCATCTGCACGTGTATCCGGAATGGCACAGCAATAGTTGGCGGTCACATGACTATTGTTAGATCCGGTAGTCATGTGGATGCTGCGGTTGTCATGATACTGCCGATGATGCGGCGCTCGCCGCTGCGCTCAGCCCCCCCCCCGCGCTTCCTCCTCCACTGATGACGTCACCAAGCGATCATGATGAGGTCGCGGTGTCTGTGTCGGCTATTTCCCACCCTGCCACCTCTACCCCGCCTTCCCAGTGACGTCACTGGCTGACCCTGATGACGTCACGGTGTCTGTGATGGCGGCGCTGCCTGCGGACCGGGGGACGGACGCCGATACCGCCACCGGGCCTCCGGTCACAGCAGCGTGACGACGCATCTTCCCGGAGCCGGGGCTGGGCCGAGTATGACGCGTCACCTGTGACTCGCCACTGCCGAGATAAGCTGACCGGCGCGGCGATGTGGCATCCGATATACGCCCGCATTATGCACACATGTCTCTCCCAGACCGAGGTTTCTCACAGTGGTGTTCTGAGACAGCGTGCCGTAAAGTTAAATCAGCCGTGGAGTCTGTGGTGTCATCCGCATTCCGTCTGTCGCGGAAACGACCACCGGTTTCCGGCTGAATGTAAACTGCCTTCGGGACAGACCTCGCTTCAGCTGCCGTTTGTGGTGGTGCTGAGTACTGACATTCCAGGTCAGTGATGGGGAGAGGAGCAGGTAAAGAAATATCTAACTGTAGCCTGGCTTGCATCGATGTCGGCCGATGCGCAACGGGTTTGATCGTGATCCGAATGTGTGAGTCATTCTCTGAGGCTGCAGAGACGCTGCATTCAGACGGACCACGGAACCAGTGCCGGGACACAGTTATCCGGCGTCACACTGTGAGCGGACTGATCACCGATCTGGTCGGGCACGGCTGGAGCCGGACCTGGACAGCTGGTTCATATGTTTCCGCTCTTTTTCCGTCTGCTGCTCAAGGTTTCAGCTGCAGCCACCAGTCACCGGCGTGATCACCGCTGGTCACCGGTGTGATCACCGCTGGTCACCGTGTGATCGCTGCGTCATCACCGCTGCGGTCTCACTCGTCACCGGCGGGTCCCTGCAGCGCGTCTGACATTGCTGTGTCGCTGCTGCGGTGACGACTGGTGATGGACGTGCCCACGTCGGCGGCTCACGCGGCCCTGAGGTCGTGCCGCCGATGATGGACACGACACTGACCGGACCGCAGCGCGCCGTGCCCATTGAGAGGCCCATTACCGCTGTCAGGCCGGCTTTAGGGGCATGTCCGATCCGGGGCCGGGAACTTCTGCTGAAGTCGCACTGTCAGCGGTCCTCAGGAATAGGGATGGTCATCGGCGCATGGTCGCTCCGTCGCGTGGACTGCTATCCTTGGAGGTGTCACGTGGAACCCGTCTGCGATTTTTGCGAATCCCGTGTCGTGTCCCATCCAGCTTCGAGATCGGATGTGACACGACAGATGACAATGTCCAGATGGCAGATGACACGGCGGATGACACCTATCGCTTCCCGCTGCGGCTGCGGGCCCCCGTATGGCGTATTCCGGGCGCCGGGTGCGCTCAGAGGGGGGGGGGGGGCGCTGCGCCGGGGACCGAGGCGCTAATCCTGCCCTCTCAGCAGCCGATGGTGTCTTCAAGCGCCACTGTCGGGCGCCAATGAGCTGTACCTGTCTGTCGGCGACCTCTGCGGCATCGGACGGCTTGTTCAGCCTGTTCTCCCACGGGAGTTTGGCTGCAGTCGGCCAGGCCGAGCGCCCGCGCGCCGGTCACACGGGCTGGCGTGTAGCAGGCGAGGCTGCAGATCGGCGGCAATAGTCCGGCACACAATCAGCACTCATGGCCCGCAGCTGACAGCTTACAGACGCTGACAAGTGTGTGAACTTCGCTTATGAACGCAGGCGAAAAGCAGGCGCGCTGGCCGCTGGTGCTTAAACTGCAGATGCCGAGAACGTATTTCACATGAAATGGTGTGCAAAATAGCACGTGGAGATACCATAATTAGTGCACGAAGTTGTTTTGCGCCGGATACTTCGCGATAAAATTCGTCATATTTTACTCATTTTATTTGGGTTTTGCTTTTCAGACCAATAAAGTATTGCAAGTATTGCAGATAGTGTTTCACGATTTAAATTGAGAGGCGCAACCAGCTTTTAATTACGTCAACCAGACTGCTCTGAAACACTAATACCTTCTCTTGACGTCCATATCCTCTAAATTAATGCATTAATAACCATTCAAATGAATAAATTTAAGAATTTGACTGTTAAAATTGTAATACTATTTGCATTGTTGTATCTACTTCTGGTATCAATCGACATATTTGGATTTGCACCGTTTTCCTCATCGAGATTCCTTCGACTCGGCAGTTGAGGATGTCGCACACGTCAGCCCTCAGTGGGTCACGGGGTAACCTGAGGCAGAGGCAGATGTCGCACACCTCGGCCCTCAGCCCGTGGGTCACGGGGTAACCTGATGGAGGGGCAGATGTCGCACACCTCAGCCCTCAGTGGGTCACGGGATAACCTGAGGAAGAGGCAGAGCGAAAATCTGGGTCCACCTGAGATCTATTGGGGTGGCCTGAGGGGGAGAGAATGGAGAATTACGGCCCTCATCGATTTGTATGGTTTCAGGGCTTCACGATCCGTATTTGAATTTCAACCTAGAAACTCGTGGATAATAAATATATTTAATCAATGCTGCTAGCGCACGAACAACTCTTTCTTAATTCTACGGAATGCCCAATTTTTTAAGTATCAGCTAACCCATCTGCGCATTCGCACCGTTTATCACAATCTCCATCTCCTCTGAACACCGTACCGTACGTATCGGAACTCGAGTCGTGCCCCAATACCTGGCCGTCTGCTCTGCTCAGTGCTCCCCCTATGCCTCGGTCGGCACGGCGCGTCGTCTCCCACTCCAGTCTCTCCAGCTCAGGTGGGCTCCGGCGACTCGGCTTGCGGTCCGCCCGCTAGTCGCGCCGCCCCGCCGCGCTCTCTGCTATGTGTAGACTCGCCGCTGCCGCTGCGCTGCGGCGGCGGCCGGCGCGGCGCGGCCGCAGTCGGACTGTGGCAGTGACGGTGAGCGGTGTGTGCCGTGCGAGCGAGCAGCGAGCCGCCACCTCTGACCTGTCGGAGCCCTGTGTGATGCCCGAGAGCCGGGCCGTGCCCTCCCAGCCGTCACTCCAGCAGTGAGATCCCCGGGACGCGAGCGCCACACGCCGGGCCGAGATGGCCGCGCCCAGCTGTCGACTTCTGACCAGCGTGCTACTTGTGACTGTCATCGATATGGTGCTTCTGTTCGGTGTCACTGCCGGCATCAAAAACTTTGTCGTTGACTGGAACACCACCAACCCAATGTGAGTACCGCCTGTCCGAAATTTGGATTATAGGTAGCTTCTGGTCAAATCTGCCTGCGTGATGCGATCGTTGGCGTGGAGTGAAATATCAGTTACAGTGCTTGAGGTACAGGGCTCCACATATTTAGTTGTTGGTTTGTTAAAACAACGTTTTTACGTGCAGCGTTATTATGTTTAAAATACGTTACTTATATCCGTATCAACATACCTCAAGTGTTTGAAACACGAGTGCCATCATTGATACATGTTTATACGGGTATATGTAGCATATTTTCAACGGAATGACGTTGCACGTATCAAGTGTCGTTCTATGCAAGCCAACCACTAAATATATGTAGTGAGCGATGGCTCTACTTAATCGATAGAAATGGTACCGCTTTTTTATTATTTTATTTAATTACTTCCTATAAAATTTGCATCAATACATCTATTAACATTAATACAATATATTTATTTTCCATCGGTGATATTGTACTGTCACTCCGGGGTGCTTTGTCACCTAAAACTCTTTCTCTCTCACGCATGTAATGCGCTTTTCTGACTAAGTGCAATACTGTCATTGATAGCCGAACCATGATACTTACCGAGTGTCTAAATCGGCTCTCGGGACGACATCGGCTTCTCGCTGGACCCGATCTCAGCCGTTCGCCCGGCCATTCCGATGCAAATGGCTCGTTGGGCCATATGCGGATGCGATTTATTGCCGTGGCATGAATGCCGGCCCCTGGCTGGACGCGGCCGGCCGGCGCGGAACAGAGTTGTACCGAGTGGTGCAATGTGCGGCGGCCGGCCTGGGTTGGGTCCGATCCAGGAGGCTGGTGACTCATGGACACCTGCGCCGCCGTCCGGCTGAGACAGAGTCGGCCCTATCTCGGTGGAAGGTCGCCGCGCGGCTCTGCAGGGTAGGCGTCTCACAATGCGACCGAATTAGACCGCGGCCGGCTGGCCACGGGCGCTGCTGCGAGCTGCAGCTGAAACACCGGGAGCTTCGGTTTACTGCGGACGATGATGCGGCCGTAAAATGATTCAGCCAGACAGGTCATTTGCAGTTATATGGCGGCTGGTGTGGATATTCTCTGTAACGTGAAGGTGATGGATAGTATGGGTTACTGCATTCGCGAATATTGCTATTCGAGCGTAAATTATAATTTTAAAACACCTGGGAATGGTTATTGCGATGACATGCACATTGCACAGTGAATAATGCGGAGAATACCTGTTGCAGCATATTTATTGTTGCGAGGTATTGTCTGTGATAGGTTCATGGGATATTCAAACAAACCACGAGTGGTCTTAAGACTGGATGATGTTTGCACCCTAGGGTCTGTGCGTGTTCACGCATATACTTAAGTGAACAAAAGATAGGTAAATGTTCGTTTCTTCAAATATTTCATTTCACGGTACCACTTCATAATTGTATCGAATCGCAAATAACTGCGAAGATACCTGGCGAATGTTTGGGTAACGATTACCTACGACGCTTATCGGTCATTACTTGGCCCGAAACTTTGTCCCGCTCGACATTTAACATGGTAAACAAGCCATAAGACAAGTGGCCGGCCCGGCGGCCCGCGGCGGGGCTGGAGGCGCTGCGGTGAGCGGAGCTGACCAAAACAATCTGCTGGGCCGGTACCGCCGCTGCCGGGGAGGGGGAGAGAGGGACGGCCAGGGGCCGGACCCGCACAATCTGATCCCCCTCCGCTGCTGGAGCTGAGCCGACCCCGACCGCCTCCGACCCCGACTCAGCGCGTGGCGCGGGCGGCGGCCGCCGGTGGTGTGCCGGGCCGGGCCGCCGACCCCGTGAGGTCGTGACCCCGGCGCGCCGCCCGCTGCCGCCGCCCATCTCGTGCGGACACGCACTCGGCCAGCGTGGGAGTCGCCGCCGGCTGCCGAGTCAGACGAGCCACTAATCACGCCGATACGGCACCGACCGGGTTTACGATGTGGTCTGGTCAGTGGTCACCACCGCCACAACTGCCGCCGCCGCCGCCGTCGCCGCCGCCGCCGCCGCCGCTGATGCCGTCAGAGTGGCAAACATGGCGCCTGTTTGCGTTTGGGGCGGAGGTTTTCTGGCGGCCGGCGGCTGGTGGCCTCGCCTGCTCGTCTCCCGCCGTCGCCGGGCGGTGTTGGGGTTTCTCCGGACCCGGCGACCGGACCTCCCGTGCGACTCAATCCCACGGCCGGCGGCCGGCTCCGCGTGGCGACAGGCGGACGACGTGTTAAATCATGGCCGCTCGAGAGCCGCCGCCTCCTCTGGGTGTGCCCGGTGACCGGCGACCAGCGCCCGCCGCCCTCCGCCGCCGCCGCCCTCCGCCGCCCGCTGCCGGCCGTCGCTGAGTTGTGAAGATGAATCGCCAAGTTCAACATTACATGTCAGATTTGCCGAATGCTGAGCCGGATTACAACCGTAGCCATTCATTAGCGATGCGGTCGAGGCTTCGTCGATTCATCACATGAAAAGCTGCATTCCAGGCTCGGTGCACGACGCTTTCCTGCGGATCAGGTGTCAGGGAAGGCTGGCCGGGCGGCAGGACCACTCCCGGGCGGTACTGAGGAACTGTGCAGCACACACTGACGTGTCAGTCAGGGTGTGTGCTACACCTAGCAAACTGGCACCAACACCAGCGTCACCAACGTCAGCAGGACGTCACGCAGAGCTCCCGTCAGCTGTCCTTGGATCTGTGACAACTTGTTCAGCTATCTAGAGGCTGGCACGGTCTGTCTCACCATGGACGACTGAGACCGACTCTAACTTACTCGGACCGACTCCAGCTGACTCGGACTGACTCTGGCCGGCCGTGCACTGACTCCGGCGGCCTCGGCTGACTCCGGCGGCCTCGGCTGACTCTGGCCGACTCAGGCCGACTCTGGCCGACTCAGGCCGACTCGCGGGCGTCATTCATCAGACGCGCACAATGTGCGACATCATCAAATACGGGTCTCCGCCCGGCGGTGGTGGCGCCACTCAATGGCCGCGCTCACAGCCGCCTCCCGAGCACCTGCCCCGGTCCTCCACTGAACCCGCCCGGGACCGTCCCGTCCCCTGCCGTCACGTGTCGTGTCGTTCCGTACCAGCCAGGGCCACGGGGACCGGCGCAGGGCCGCCCCGCGACACCGTCCCGCGTCCTGTCTCCAGCTGTGTGGTCCGCCGAGCGCAGAGAGGCGGCCGGCATCCACCTGGCGCGGCCAGGCCCGAACGCTGGCTTTTGTCCTCTGCTGGCCGCACCGAAAGTCGGCGCCGGCCCGGCTAAAGATGGCGCCGCCGGTCCGCGGTCATCGGTCACGGCGCGACATTGACCGACACGTGATCGCTCTCTGACCGATGACCGGTGTCACGGCTGGAGCGGGGTGCAGGAACGGAGGGCGCTCACCGACAGCGGGCAGGGGTCACAGTGGGCACGGGAGAAAAATAACTGAGATGGTGACTTACTGAGTGCTGCACAACAGTCTGTAAAATATAGATGATAAATATGGTGTCTAGGTGATCTGTTTACAATAGGTGTACGGTCAGGCGAGCCGATTGCGTGGCGTTGGTGCAGGCTTCTGTCGGCTGCCGATCACGCGGGGCGGGTAGAGCTGTTGCGAGGCGGCACGCTCGCTGACTATCAGAGAATGCTGCCGTCAGTCACTCGGCTGTTACCCATACATGGTCCGGCAGTCCAGCACCCACAAATACGCAGAAATCGGGTGTTCGGCAGGCCTTGTGTTGCCATCTGCCCCCCGTTGGGCTGCGTGTTTCGCCCGTCTGTCACTCAGGCGGCGACTGAGGCACTGACGGTGGTGGCAGCTTGGATCCATATCTCTTTATCACCCATCAGCCCTCACAGTGAAGGCTGCAGTGGCCACCTGCGCCGATCACCACCATCGTCGAGTCAGTGCCACTCGCAGCGCTCTGCTGCAGGCGGCCCGTCCTCCGCGAGCAACCCTTCGCCTCGGCCCCGTCCTCCGTGGGCCGATCAGCCGCTCGGCGTCCAGCGAGCGGCGTCTTCATCGACTCGCCGGCCGGGTATCGACAGCTCGCGAGAACCAGTTTGGACCGCGGCCGCGCTGCACGGGGGCGGCGTTACGTGACCCGGCAGCGGCGCGCCGGCGCCGGTCACGTGACTGCGCCGCGATCGGCCGCGCCGGAGATAAATCCGATACGATTCGCGGCGCGGCGCAATTTACAGGCGCGCGCGCTGCTCGGCATGCATACGGAGGCGGGAGGTGAGTGGCGGCAGCCGGGCCCGGCGTCCGGCGGGGGTCCTCCGCGCCCCGGCCCGACCCGGCGAGGCGGCCGCCCCTCGGCCGCACCAGGGACATGGTTTGCCGGTGTTTTGTTCGCGTCTCGCGGACCGCCCGGCCGATAATGGATGGGTGAGCGCCGCCAGGGGAACAAAGCTGGCCCACTGCCGGCGCGCCGTACCTGGACGACCTGTAATTTTCGGCCGCGCGACGCGGACCAGCCGGGCAATCGGCGCCCAGATGGGCCGCAGATAGCGCGAGCTAACTGCCGCAGCCCGCCGCGCGCCCCGCTCACGGCACCGGCTGGTCGACGGCTGCGGAGGCGGCGGCGGAGCCAGTTGATCAGTGTAATGCCCGGTATCACCGCTGTCTGACGCCGCCTCCTTTGCCGCCACCGCCGCCGTCACTGTATTGTGCCAAACATCCCACGTCATTCCACTCCGATCCTGCAGCGTTGGCTCACAGAGGCGGCGCACCGGCCCGGCGGCGTGTGAGCAGGCAGGCTATGCGCCATTGCGTCATCGGATGGGTCGTCGTGGTGCCCTTGGACCTCTTTCTCCTGCTGACCGGGCCATGGAAGAGTTATTGATTGTAGTTTGGTCGTTGGCGTTCTACCTCATGCTGAATGTGAGTGCGTTTTTTGCAGATGTGTATGCAGGTCCATTGGAGCGAGACCGGTGCATTGTTATCGATGTGAAGATGTGTAGGATGTGCTGTTTTTCGCGCCCGGATCAGCGATGCTCCACAAGTCGGCATGGGTTCGGCATGCATTCATTAATAAATTATAATGTCTAATGACGCCCAAGGCCAGGGTAGCGTGACCGGTGACAAGGGTTATGCATTAGAGCGCGGCGCGTCGACTCGTCGGCCGTCGTCGAGGTCAGCTAACCCACGCGAGCGCGAGGGACGGCCGGGCCGACAGACAGCCGGACACCTGGACGCTGGAATGAGAGGCGGGCGGGGCAGGCCGACAGGGGTCACCACTGCCGGTCGACAACTCTGTCTCCGCGGGTCTGTGTGGGAACAGGTGTCTTGGCTGCATACACAGCTCTAGAGCGAGCTGACTTGGACTTTGGACAATACCTGCTCTCAGATAAGCTGCCTGTCGCACTGCACCCGGTCCGGTCCGGTTAGGCGACATCACAGAGCGGTCTCCGCGCAGCGTCTCCAACCCGCGCGCTAACGGCATCGCTACTTAGCGGCATTCCGGCCCGACATGGGACGAAATTTACGGCGCCGGCCGTACTTCTTGCAGCTGCTGTAAAGAAGCCGCTGCGGAGAGGTACCGGTTGCGTGGCGCCGGCTCTCCTCTCCCGGACCTGGAAGATTATTGCCCATTGTTATTTCGCAGCATGCTAATATTTGTTCTGGCGGGTTTAACGGCGGCCGGGAGAGGGTGTGAGAACGGTCTGGCGCGGCGGCAGTGGGGCGCGGGCGGGCGCTTCGTGCGGCACCGCTCATCTCCGGCCTGCCTGAGGCCCTCCGGTCGCTCCAGGCCGATTCATCACAAAGGCTTAATGGCCGACGGTGCTGTTCCAGTTTATTGCGTTTTGCGCGGGGTGATTAGTCGGCGGGTGGTGAGGCGAGGCGGAGAGGTAATGAACGTGACGGCACGACGCAGAACCGCTCCCCAGTGTCGGAACACACGCAGCGAGCGTCTCCAGTGGACCTCGGGCCCCGGACCTCAGACCTCAGAGCCGAGCTGAGTGGAACCGCAAGCCGGACCGGCCGTCTCTACCTACGGCTGTCGCCCACCCGGTACCGGCTGCGGCCCGGGGATTCCGGCCGGGTTTCCCGCTCCACCGTGACTGTCTCTGCTGGAGTGGCCGGCGGAACGGGATGTTTCACTTCTCCGCTGACTGTCTCCCGTCTCCGCCCCACCCCGTCGGCTGTGAACGCCGTGTTCGGCAGGCATGCCGGGTCCACTGCAGGTGCTGGCTTATTCAGCAACGACGACGGGGGCCGTGCCGGCAGAACCCATTTACCCAGCTTTCACATCTGTGTAATGCTGGCCATCAGGAATGCACCAGATAGTGCACAGCTCGGCCAAATCCTTATCGCACCCGGTATGCATGATCCGGGACTTGGTGTTGGACGCGTGCGGCTTGTCGGAGCAACCTACCACTGCACCCGCCCCAGCTGACCGGCCGGCCGCGTCGCTGGCGATCACCATCTGCCTCTAACGAGCTGTGTTTGGTGTGAACCGCCGCCGCCGCCGTCACCGTGCCGGGCATACCGCAGCCCGGCGCCCGGGCACGCCGGCTATTTCACGTTAAATGGGGCGCTCGAGTTTCACGCCGCCAGACTCCACTAATTGGGCCACGTTGGTGGCGACGGCGACGGCCGCAACGTGGCGTGAAGCCAGGAAATCGCGATTTCCCGAGGTAACGCGCCTCGCCGACTTTGTGGGCGACCGCCGGCGCGGCTGCATTCCTTTCGATCGGCGGCCGGCTCGAACACGCGGCAGCTGTGGATTGTCGAAGAAGGTGGGACAAGGAAAATGTCCGACACTGGTGGTGGGAACGTTTTGAGTTGGAGGAGACGAACAGCATGACCGGCTTCGGAGAGAGATGTCCAGTAGATGTCTTAACAAAAAGACCAGTGTGTCACAGCGACCCCAGCTGAGTTTGTAATTGGCCAGAGCCCGGTACAATGCCTTGCCATTTGTCACCGGTGACTGAGTGTGGCGACTGAGTTGGCTACCACTTGTAGTCTGACTGACTGCTGCTGATTCGATCGGCGGTTATCTGTTCCGAGTGTCGTGTGTATGTCCCGCTCCCCTTCCCTCCACCCCTCCGACTCCGCCGGGGACGTTAGCTCGATCACGAATGGCGCCGCCGGCCCTGCCTGTGAAGCCGCGCTAATCGCCCCTCGCGACACGATCGCCGGGTCCAGCGAGTAAAAGTGGCGACACTTTTCTCGCTCAGATAAGTGAATAATGTCGGATGTTCTTCTGGCGTCCGGTGGGCGTTTTTACTGATTTCAGACGTGGAAGGGAGAGGGGAACAGAGGCTCAGGGCGGGGGCGGGACCGCCCCAGCGCCGCCCGCACGCCGCACCGATGTCACGCCTGTCAGGACGATGTATAATCGGGCTCATTAATCTCACACACAGTGCGGCCTCCGCCGGGGAGGTGGTTCGCTGAGCTTTTCACTTTCGCGTCGGCGGCGGCCCAGCTGCGCCCCGGGCGGCTCGGGTCGGGCTCAGGTGATTATGCGCGGCGTGCTGGCGCTGCGGCCTCCTGCGCCGCCCCCCACGGCGACCGGGCCGGGCGCCATCCGCCGACGCCCGATCAACGACAGAGACGGATGGGCGCGCGGCCGAGACGGCGGCCGGCGACGCTGTGTGGGCCCGACAGGAGGCCCTCCCTCTCTCCCTCCCTCCGAACCGGGGTAGACTGTACATAGATCCTCGGAACCGAGCGTGGGCTTATGGAGGTCCCTAGGGGCCGAGTGTTGGCCCATGGAGGCCCACAGTGTCGAGTGTGGACCGGTAGAGGTCTCCGGAGGGCGAATGCTAGTCCCGGAATGACTGTCGGGCCCTATTGTGGGTCCAAGGTACCACAAAGACAGGTGTGGGCCGAAAAAGAGCCCTTGGACCCGGGTGTGAGCCAAGACGCGCCTCCCGTCCTGTTTAGCCCACCAGAGTCACAGTTTGTAAATACCATTCAGCGCCTACTCAGGCAGCGTTGACAGGCGGTCTGATACAGTGCTGTCAAAGGCGTCAGACCCCCACCAGCGGCGTGGGTTCCTTCTCTCAGCGGCTGTTACCTCGGCGGCCGCCGTCCGTCGCCGCTGCGATAGCACACTGCACGGCCGACCTGGCACCGGCGACAGCGGGTGTCACCCACCACCGGTCCGACGCCGGCGACAGCGGGTGTCACCCACCACCGGTCCGACGCCGGCACTGCGGGTGTCACCCACCACCGGTCCGATGCCGGCACTGCGGGTGTCACCCACCACCGGTCCGACGCCGGCACTGCGGGTGTCACCCACCACCGGTCCGACGCCGGCACTGCGGGTGTCACCCACCACCGGTCCAACGCCGGCACTGCGCCCCACTGAAGTCGGCCGCGTCACCCCACTGAAGTCGGCTCGCCCCTGACGGAGACCAGGGTGCCGGTCAGACGTGACTCAGTGGGCGCTGGGCCGTGAAGAGGGGGCCGCACCGCCGTGAAGAGGGCGGAGCGGCAGGTGTCGCCTGAATGCGTCGTCGGCGCCGGAGGAGCCGTGTCCATTGAAGGCAGCGAGAGACGCCCGGCCGGAGGGGACGTGGAGTCGGTGGGGACAACTGGCCGGGCCGGGAGATGAATGTCCCGACAGCTGGATCGGAGACGCCTCGGTCAGCGTCGGGCTCGGGGACGGCTTGAGAAGGACTCGGGGACGGCCTGAGAAAGACTCGGGGACAGCCTGAGAAGGACTCGGGGACTGCCTGAGAGGGACTCGGGGACAGCCTGAGAAGGACTCGGGGACTGCCTGAGAGGGACTCGGGGACGGCCGAAGAAGGACTCGGGGACGGCCTGAGAAGGACTCGGGGACAGCCTGAGAAGAACTCGGGGACGGCCTGAGAAGGACTCGGGGACAGCCTGAGAAAGACTCGGGGACAGCCTGAGAAGGACTCGGGAACAGACTGATAAGGACTCGGGGATGGCCTGAGAAGGACTCGGGGGACGGCCTGAGAAGGGACGGAGCGGCGCGGCGTGCCGTATCTCGGCCGCGGCCGGAGCGGTCCCTGTGCCGATTCCTCCGCTCATGTTCCCTGCTGACGGGGAGCATCGGCTGTTCAGCATCGGCCGCCTGCCAGCGCCACTGCAGCAGACACAATGAGCCGTGTCGGCAGCAGACTGGCGGCGCCGCGGGCCGCCGACAAGGCCGGCCTGCGGTGACGCTGCTGCCGCGGCCCGTGTCAGCTGACTCGGCTCTGTGGTCCGACCCGCCGCAGCAGCAGCGGCGAACAAGGCGCATTCATGGCGTAATTGCGTGCGTGCGCTATCGGTCGCCCGGCTAAGCACCGCGTGATAACGCGCTATGGCCTGCTCATGTTGCCCGTCCGTGCCGGCCGGCGCAGTGATAGGCGGCTCGGATAGACGGCAGCATTCGATGCATTGAATCTGTCCGGGCACTGCACGGTCGATTGGACGCTCACGCCGATCACGACTGTCGGCAGTGGGCTGTCGATGCGCGCGCCATATACAGGTGCTGTTGATTGCTGGGAGGGAGCGGCGGCGGGGGCGGGGGCGGCAGAGGACGCCGCCCGCGCCGCGCCGCGCCGCGCCGCCCAGCCCAGGTCTCCGAACCCTGCGGTCGGCCCACCAGCTGTTGACCTTGCTCAGAATGGGCTCCAGTTTAGAATTCACACGCGTGGCGGCAGGAATGTAGTCGGCTGTTCTGCTGCGGCCGGCCAGAGCCCGCGCCCGGTCGCTGCCCGGTTTTTACAGGAGTTCTTGCGCGCGTGACCCTCTCCCGGCCCGCTGTACGGCGCTCTCCGGATCTGCGTGCGAATCTCTTCATCTGAGCCGCCGCCGCTACGTCGTGTCTCCTCTATGTCCCCCGGCGCCGTGTGCCGCAACTCTCGACAGCATCTCCGAGTCATGTGACACTTTCTCAGCGGGGTGTGGGACCGACAACATGGCGCGTGCCCCACCGCTCCATGTCGTGATGCAGCTAATTTGTGAGCCACGAAGTCCTCACGGGGTTGTGTGGAGAGGGTAGTGCGGGCGTTTCATTAGTAATGCATTCTCTCACGCTGTTTTGTTGAGTTAGTATGCTTGCTAACCATCCATTGCGAGCCCACAGTCCCACGGGCTCATTTTGCTGTGGTCGTCCGTCTAAATGTTCGATTGTTTGTTGAAGTCAGACGAATTGCAGCACTGGGAAAGCTGTTGTGATCTCGCCACAGCCGTGTTTTGCAATCTCGGCCTTTCGGCTCTCAAACCTGTTTAATTTCCACTCGGAGTTTTTCCCACCTTCCATTCTCTTCCCTGTTTTCACTCTTGACAGGCTGCGTTTTTGCCGGTTGTCTGGCAGCCTGACGTACCCATCTTTTTACTCTCAGCACGTAATTTCTGCCGGTCGAGCTGAGAACGTTTTCGGTCTGAAGCGGGCTTCCATGACGGACGCGCGCAGCTATCTCAACCGCGGGTGTCCGGGTGACATGGGAACTAATTGGGATACCGGCGATTACATCTGGGCATCGCCAGTCGCGTGCTTTTTCGCTCGAGTGGGCCCAGCTCAAACTATGCGCCTGATTCATCCATCCCACAGCCACACTGGTTATAACCTCCCCTTGTCCTGTCCCATCCCAGTGTCTGCAGCCACTGGGATGGGACTGCTTACCGAAACAAAGACTCGTTGTGCCTTAGATCCAAGCAAACGTTCGAAATGCTTCTCCAAGCCCGAATTTATAGTCAGAATACCAAATGCTGCCCCAGACCCGGTCAATGTTGACTGAGCCGGAAGCTGCGAAACATCAATTCACCCTCGCTGTAGCTGCCCGTTATACACACGGCAGAAGAATAGGAAGTGTATGCATAAGCCTGGCATGTCTCTTTCTCTGCCGGAGAGCTGTTTTCCCAGCGGCTCACGGCTGCGGCTGAGCTGCTCCCAGCTGCGTCCTCTCCCAGTCATGTGACGACCACGATGGCCGGCCGGTGGATGGCACAGTGACAGCGACGCGACTCTAGTGCCGATATCACGCGCCAGCTGCCGCCTGTATGTACCGCACCCGCGCCGCCTGTCGCATCCCGGTACAAAAAAACGCTCCCGCTCGTTCCCGCCTGAACCCAGGCATCCCGGTGACAACACCCAATCCGATTCGCGGCCGAAACTGAAAGGGTCGCGCCGTAAAAACATAATTGAGTGTCGGTGGCGCCGCGCGGCCGCCTCCTGCCGACATCCGGAGGCCTGACTCGGTTCACCCCCTGCAGCCTGGGACGCCTCCATCCATTACCTGGGACCCCTGGGCCCCTCCATCCGGGGCCCAGCACCTCAGGGCGGCGGGTACCCCTGTAATCTCCCTGTAATCCTGTGACCGTTTGCGTGAAGCTGTAATCGTCTGCAGGGTGGCCGGTACAGGACCACCCTGCCTAGAATCGACTTCGCCCAGCCCGACGCAGCGACTCTGCTCAGTGAAAACCCAGCCGGAGACGCTGCAGTGGACTCAGCGGAGACGCTGCAGTGGACTCAGCGGAGACGCTGCAGTGGACTCAGCGGAGACGCGCCACACTCGCTGCAGTTCAGAACGGGAGGCTGCGGCGGGATGCGACAGGCGGCGCGGTGCGGCGCGCGGGCTCCGATGTGCCGGCGCTGATGGTCGTCCGATAGCCTACTGCGCCTCTCCAGCAACCCACTGGCGGAGGTTGAAAGGCACTGCACGCCGCGCCGCCAAACGTATGGTCTGTCGGACCACAGCGCCGGGGCCGGCCGCCTGGACGAGTCAATTCGTGACCGATGCGTCGCCGGCCGGCCGCTGAGCGACGCTCCGGCAGCGGAGGAGGGACGCTGTGGTGTCACCCCCGCCGCGCTGCTGCTGGTCTAATGGGACTGCTGGCTTGCTGGGACTGATGGCCTGCTGGGACTGCTGGGACTGCTGGAGACGGCGGCCGTGACTGTGGGACAGCTGCTACCGGCGGCGGCGGCGGCGGTGCGGGCCGCTGCGGTGTCCACTCTGCGCACCGGAGCTGGCATTCCAGTTCTCCTGCAGCCGTCACGACTGGCCAGAGTAAAAATGAAGCCCACTTACAGCGCGGCGCGGCCGGCCGAGCCTGCAATCGGGCCGGTTTTCCGACCGCCCCGCGCTACAGAGCCCGTGGTTTAGCCGGCGTGGTTTAGCCGGCCCAGTCTCCTCAAGTCCCGGCGACACGGTGACATGAGGAGAGACTGGGTCCCGGCTGAGCCCTGCTTTTCGGGCCGGACTGGCCCAGAGCGATTGTGCAGAACGTGCAAAATGCAGCTTATTATAGGCAAACAATGCAGAGGTGACTGTCTGCCTGACATGGCGGAGACGCGGATGCTAAGACTGGCCTACCACATTTGTTGTCCTGTGTTGGCATGGTGTGTTATCGCGGTATGACCTAATGGCACAGCTTACTGGGTATACGCGCTTTCCGGAAGACTGCAGTGCCTGTTTGTGCGTGAGGCTGGTTTTCTCTCTGCCGGGTGCCGGTATGACCACATTGGCCGGGAATGACCGACGTTCAGCTGGGCTGGCCGGGACGGCAGCGGGCGGCCCTCGGACCACACGGCGCGGCGCGCGTCACTGCGCGCCGGCATCGCTGCGCCGCCGCAGAATCACCGACCGTGAGAGCGCGACACGCCAAAAATGCCGTGCCGCTCTCAGCCAAACCGGCAACGGGTCTGCAACCGGTTTTAGCGCGGCGTTTTCGAGGAAATCGCTTCTGAGAAGGCTGGGACGGCGCGCCGCGCTCCGGCCGTGCCATTGGAGGTTCTCACAGCGCGGCGCCGCTTTACGAGCGCGATGCGGTCGCCGGCCGGGCGGCCCGACGCCGATTTCGGGGGTGGTTTGCACGATCGACCACTGCGCGGCGCCCGCCGGCGACCCCAGGTATGCGCCATGCCGGGTGAGGGGAATCATCCCGGTCTCATGCTGGCAGCGGGAACCCGCTCCTGACTCCGGAGCCCCGCTCCTGGATTCATAGCGCGCTTCTGCCTCTATCGGACAATGAGCGGTGGGTGTTTTGCGCGGTGGACTGAGTTGTTATGTGGTGTGCGCGGGCGGCCCCCTCCCCGCGGAGCTGTCTTCCCGGCCGGGCCGGTGCGAGGGGAGCGGGAGGGGAGGAGGTCCGTCTCGCCGCTGATGGCGGACCCCCAGCCGGCGGGGTATGCAGATGGGGACCGGCGCGTCTCCGGGGAGACATTCTCCGCGGGGACACCGGGCCAGCTTTTGTTTATGGAGATGGGCGCAGTGCTGGTTCATTTCAGACTCCGCCCACGGACGGGGGCGGACTGGTTCTCCCTTTGATCTTCTGTTGTTACTCTGGCATTGGCTTGATGGAGGGATAATGCTTTAAATCCCTCCCACCGTGGGAGGTGCAGACTGAGCCTATCCGCGGTGAAATATGCATGATCTCCCGCCAGTGCGGCACCATTTACTTCGCACGACACCTCCGAGCCACATGTGGTCACCCCGCTCCCCGGGAAATCTGCATAAAATTGTGTTGCGTTCAGTAACATTTCGACAGTAAATTGTTCCGACGAATCATAAGCGGCAGGTTGCGTGATGTTTTGCGTGATTTGGAAAATGTTAAGCTGGGAGTTCTTCATTACATTTTTACTCTCGTGACCTTGTACTCATCACTGACAAATCATCGGCCCATTACCGGATCGGGCAGTAAAAAGCCGTTCACTTGGAGCGTTTTAGCGCTGCTCGCTCGATCACCATTTGCCCACCGCAGCGAATCTCATTGGAGAGGGGTGAGAAATGGGAACTGCGGAAGTGAGCCCAACCATAAACCTTGAGAAGCACTCTCCTATCATGTGACTTGTGAAAACACATAGGTACCTGTGTTTCCACGCTCAATGTAAGATAGCAGGCCGCATGATGACGTTGTTAGTGACGCCGGCCTGCCACTTTCGTGGTCACATGCCGCTGCGTGCATCTGGTGGACGGAGGCAGGGAGACGGCAGGTATACATCTCCCCTGTGTTGGATGTGACGCAACAACGGCAGTACAGCGAGGCATTGTAGAGCTGTCAGAGTTATCCAGAGTTATATCCCTCCAGACTGCCATCGTCAGCTGGAGAGTTAGGAGTGCCGATATTGCAGAGAGCGGCCGTCACGCCCTTACCCACCGTCGTGTCGTTATTCCCCGTCCGTGGGGCGGCCTCCTCGCCTGACTCGGCTCTCGCCGGGTCGTAATGAAGACGCCCGCCCGTCCCGAACCCGACGTAGCGGACCCGTTATCGGCGTCATTGTCCCACGTGTCGCCGCACTTTAATTCCATCTGATGTCGATCGGCCGTTTTATGATCGTGTTTATAGCGCGCGGCGGGCGGCGGCGTTTCTGGACACACCGGTGAGGTCACAATCAGACTGATGACGCGTCCGGTGCCGTCGGGCGGGGCGGCCGGCAGAGACGCTGTAATTGCCCCGCGGAGAGACGGGCAAATTACGCCGCCGCCGATCGGTTGCCGGCGCTCGTCATTAGCCATTGATACAAGGCCGGCGGCGTGCCTCGGGATGGGCGCAGCGCTGGGCGCCGCCATCTTGTGTCGGCGGGTTCGCGGGGCTCGGCGGCTCACCTGAGGAGTGACGGAGAAGTGTGGAGTGGAGTGACGGCGGCCGGAGCCGGCTTAGCGGGCTCGGCTGTTAGCGACTCGGTGATAACTCGCCGGCCTCGGACGCGGCCGTCCTCGCCGCGGAGCTGGCTGACCCCGGTGACCCGGCGGGGCGGCGCCGCCTCCCGCCGCTGCCTCCGGGGGCCACCCCCGCCCGCGTGCCGGCCTCTGCACAATCCGTGCAGACTGTGGGAACGGCTGGGCGCGATCAGGGCCGCCGGCGGTCGTCCTCGGAAGACGGCCGCGCCGCCGGCCGATCGCGGATCACGACGCGGCGAGATAATATGCCGCTGTCACGAACTCTGTCCCGCCGCCCGAAACAGAGCATCATGCCTGGTCCTGTAGGCACTGTGTGGACGCTACGGGAACGACTATTGTTCTGTCGCCTGTGCCGCCCGTGCGCTGTGTCAGATCTGTGTCTAACCCTGCTGACCCTGTGTTGCAGGTGAGTATCGGAGGCCGGAGCGGGCTGCTGTCTCCGGGACGGCGCTCGGAGACGAGACGTCGAACCAGTCTCCGACCCCGGCCCCTGGCGGTGATGTACTGAGAGGCCGCGCCGGCCGATCGCTGCCCGGCGCCGCCCACGCCCTGCTAGACGGCCGTCGGTGCACAATGGCGCTGTCAAATGACTCGGGCCCGACTGCAGGCGGCGCGCCGCCCGGCCGGCCCGGCGTCGTTGATCGTATCGGGCCGCACGACATATTGGTCGCGCTGCAGCCGCCAGCTGGCTGCGAGCGGCGCCAGAAAAATGAAGACATTAGTCCGTTCATTACCGCCCCGATCGGACACACCGCTGGTGTCGCCCGCGCACGGCAACAGTGTGCCCTCTATGGGCTGCAAGCGGGGCTGCGCGTTTCCTGGTCCAGGGAGGAACGATAGGAGGTGAATCGGAGTGACCCGTCACTCATCTCTGTGGCAGGGACCATGTCGACCTGAGGAGAAGCCACGCTCTGACATCCCTCTTGTTTGGAGAGTCGGCAGTACCGGCGGTGGCGGTGGCCCCACTTCGTCTTCTCTGGCGCGGCGTCGTATTATTACGCGTGCATTGCATGGCGGGTTCTTTTGTCCGCGCAGGCACCGACGCTCGGGTAATTACATGTTTGATCGGGCACGTAATTCATGGCTGGTTATCGGCGGCGGGCGTCATGCCGGGCTGCCCACGCCCTCCGGCTACTCCTCAGCCCGGCGGCCGCCGCCGGACCCCTGGTACTGCGGAGCAGGGAGGATGACCCCGAGGACCCCTGAGCCCTGTTCATGGCTTCCTGCGACCGGGCGGCCGGCCGCCGAGATTAGGCCCAGCCCACTGCTCCATACGTCATCACAAGAGTGCGCTCCATGAACACAAGCTGCGGCTCCAAACTTTTACACTTTTGGCGCTTTAGCAATACTCGGCTGCAGCACTTGACATACTTCTTGTTACTCATATTTTTATATGCAAATTGTAAAGTAGTAGTTTTCACATTATTTCAAGAAAATTCACCTTTCAAAAAAGACTCCATTGTTGCCAACCTCGAATAGCGCAAAGGTCGCACTCGCGCCAGAAATGGCGTTAGTTTCTCTGCTGTCGCTGCGGCTGCCTCCTACCAGCCGCAGGAATCACCGGCGGCTGCGGAGGAGTGAGGAGGACCCTCGTATTGCGGCGGAGAACCGCGACCTGACGGGACGCTGATGGTTTCCCCAGCGGAGGAGTCGGTCGTCAGCCATTCCTCCATGCAGACATGGTCTATGCCCTCGGGCGTTTTTGACTTTGAGGATTGTGGCTACTGAAAATACAATATAGAACTTAAGTGCATTGAAACCTATTGCTTATTACTTACTTCATCACACTCAAGATTTGTTGGTCGATCAAAGCATCAGAACACCATGAAAATCGCCAAAAACTGCGATGGATCCTGGAT
>JARBER010161177.1:0-16926 GCA_030265075.1 Balanus glandula
GGCAGGTACTGGAGAGCAGTACGAGGCTGCCATATACAGGGGGGAGGGGGGGGGGGAGACGTGCGCTGGACGGGCACCGTATGTGCCTCGATTCCGGCGGCAGCTTCACTCCGCAGGACCACATCACTGCCGCACTGCCACAGCCAACTCTCGCCATGCTCCTCCGAGCCGAGAGCTTCCCCGCGTTGTTCCATTCCCGACTGTCAAACGGTATTTTTTTTTACTATGACGATACCATCACGTCGCCTGGGAGTGTAATGACAAACCCCCGTGCACAAACCATGCACCTGGTCAAACCTGGTTAGCTGGCATAGTTTGCGACCGTGACTCAAATATATGCAAACACATGTCACATTTCTGGAACTGCGATTTAGAAAGTATGTAGAATGTGATAAGAAGGGATGGGAACTAGTTTACCTGTAAAGTCAGCCAATCGTGGGAAGCCAGGTGAATACAGTCATAAGTACCCACAATCACCAAGCCCTAACCGAGAAGGAACTACACGAACGGGTACCAGAACAAAAACAGGACACTGGTGTCGTTGTTATGGCATACAAACTATTGGAACCTAGGACGTTTAATGATCTCATAATATTGCTCTTCGAAATCTTGCTCATTTTTTATATTTCATATTATTATCTGCAGTCTTCTACTTACATAGTTATTAACTTTTTCTTGTGAGATAATAACTCAAGGTAAATGTCACATAATAATTGGCATTGGGTGTCGTGTAACAATATACTATGCATGATATTAAATATTACCGAATGGTTACGTTTTTTAAATGATCGAAATAATTTCTTTTGAGCGCCTCCTACCAAAAAATGCACAATGGACTTCAAGCCTAAAACATCTACATCGTCTGTCTTTGTATACCTTTCTGCTTCTCGACTCCTCTCCTCCGTTGCGATCAAATAAACCCAGGTGAATTAAACACGTTCGCACCGTTTTTGTAGTGCTGTCTTAGCCGTGCTATCCCAAAACCTCCGTCTAGCGCAGCCATCAGACCGCTGTCCGCCCGCCTCGGCAACGCTCACTATCAGGCCACGAAGATCACTACAAGCGGGACGGCTCTTTCCGTGTTGTACGGGACACCACTCCTGGCCGATCAAAGGACCTTGAAGCGGTTAACGGCGCCGTTATCGGCCGCACAGTGACTAACGTCGTGTCCGTCTCTAGGAGCCGCGGATGCCGATAGTTCCGTCCGACGGCGGGCACCCGTGACTCATGACTGTTCGTGAAATCTGACATCCGGAAAAACAGGCAGCTTGCACGCGTTGTGATTAATGTTATTCATGGCTGCTCGGTTTTGTCCTGGTTTTCTGTTGCTCTTCTGCTCTTCACCACATATGAAGATCTGCTTGCTGGTTGTAATGTATGGTCTGGTCAGATCGAGGAGCTACGACTTTATTATCGGTTCGCGGTAGATTACCGCCTTTGTTTTGGTCGTCGTCAAGGTGGAGGCACGCCTGGGACCTTCCCTGCTGACACCCGGGCGGGCCAGAAGGACCGACCCGAGCTTTCCCCGAATGTGGTGCTAAGTGGGAATGTCCCCACCTGTCAAGCGAATGTAGCCCACCCGGACTCCGACGTGCCCGGAATTGTTGCGAATCCGACGCTATCTCTGCCAGTAGTATCTGGGAAATGCCCTCCAATCCACCCGGCGCCCGCGTCAGCCACCGGCCGGCTCCCCGAACTCGGCCATTTACCAATACAAATATTATCGTATCGCCCGGCTGTATCACGCGACACACCTCTGATCATCGCGGGGGCGCGGCGGTGGGCGGCGCGGCGCAGCGGCGGCACCCGTCACTACGCGGCTGCCCCGGCGGACCTGCACCAGGGTCGCCTACCCTGCCGGACGCGCCAGGCAGCGCAGCGCCGCCGCTGCGCCTCGCCCGGCCCGGGCCGCTCCTCGTCGGCGCGTGCCGTCATCACCGCGTGACGTCACGCCCGTTCGTGACGTCAGGCGGCGGGCACACGCGCCGGCGCTGGACGTTGCGTCATCGGAGCGGCCAGTTGCGTCACCTGGTGCAGCACGTCAGTCGCCGTCGCCGTCAACAAGTGGCGAAGTGCCCGAATATGCGCCGCGGCCGGCCAGTTCGCAGTGGTCGCGCGAACTCTCGGGGGCGTGCCGGAATGACGGTGGCTGGACGCCGGGGTGCAGTTGCACTGCTCACAAAACAGTCTCGAGGACTGTTGAATGTCGATTTACACACGGCTGGGGCGGGTATTGAATTGCGAACGAACCAGTGCCGGCTGCACCGAGGGGATTGGCCGGACCGCACTGGTACGGTCGACGCGATAGACCACGAGCATGACGTGCACGATGGAAGTCAGCCACAGCCGTGCAGTGCTACTCACCGCAGAGCTCAGCTGGGTGGGGACGAAGCGGCTATGACTGGATTCGTTGGATACGTCGTTTGGCGCTTGAGCTTTACGTCGGGACGATTAAGGCGAGGCCGAGACGATGGCGCAGCATGGAATCTGACCTGATCTTGACCTCGGCTGGTTTGGCACGGTTCAGTGAGGTTAACTGCTCTTGTGACATAGATCAGCCGGGTCATATAAAGCCCGATATCAGCAGGTTTCCTTAAAAGTAATCAGGATTCCTTTAACATCTCAGCTATCTGTCATGGTTAAGAAGAAACAATATCTGGACTCATTGGTGGCGAATGTAGTTTGGCAGGTGTGACCACTGCCACTCCATTAGTTGGTGCGGCGTAGCCATATCAACAGCTCATTTTCTGTAATGAAAATATATGAGAGCATCTTGTCAGACTATTGAACAAATGCCAAAAATGGTATCATAATACCCTTTGGTCACACCAACTTTGTAAACAGTTCTCCACCTGTCTGTCCAGCCTGACAAGGCCTGCAGTGCCAAGGTCGAGACGCATACCTTAGTATAAGATACATGTACAGACATTGCACAATGTGTCTGAAACTGGGATACGGTGTTGTGTTGTTGACAGTTGACATGTCAAGCTTCCTTATTCCTATGCTGCTGACATTGCCGATAATGACATTCACAAGACGTAACGGATGTGTGCTGCTCAATGTGCCAACACTAACGCCCCTTGAACAGCCGCCAACAGCCACTAACCCTCGGAAGCTCATGCTCCTGGGAACTTCCTCACCACAAGACTGCATCTAGGATGGCTAGATCAGCTATACCTACCTTTCTTGTTTATAAAAAATTAGCCGAAGCACTCGCCTCGCGTGATAGTAGGTCAGTACTACCACGTTCTTGTAATGTCGTATTATGGCGCGATAATCTTCTAGGCGGCTCGATCTCTCTTCTCAGTTCTGACATTTTAAAATATTGTCGTGCTACTGCTGCAATTCTGAGAATGTTTTGAAGCTCTCTGCCAGATGCGCAAAAATAAAACTAACAAATATGTTTTTGTTAACTAAGAACGGTAGTAAGCACAGTTTGATGTTAAATTAGATAGTTTGAGAAATTGCAACATTTTAAAAGTAATGAAACCAATGATGAAATGACTGCAATATCCTCTTGCTAGTTAGTTGCTTCTAGAAAAAGGCATTAGGAACACTTGTAAAGTCGGGTGCCAAAACTAGGGTAGGGTCAAACTGCAAAACGGCCCGGATTTAGGCCACTTTATTTTGGTAATCGAGAATTGTACCTGGCTTTGATTTTATAATTGCACTACAATGTTTATTTGGGTTTAATAGCCCCGCATGTAACACACACCTTCGTTGCAATTTATCAACAATGTCAACGGCAAAAGACTACACCGCAAAATGCCGGCGTATTTGCTAGCTTAGAGACAATGCATAATGCGCACAAGTTACAACTACTGGTGACTTCGGCAAATAGACAATAACCTGTTTTGAATAGTTGATATTTGTAAGCATACCTATTTGTAAGCCTGGGTTTCTCTATTCAGCGCAGGTACGCTGGTAGGTAATAAATAAAGAATGTTATAAATTCAATTCAGTGTCACGACGAACTGAAGTCGATGATGATTGGTCAGTATGACGATGGACACTGATGTAACACCGCAAAGCTGCGTTATTTTTTTAAGGCCGAGAAGAACACAGTTTTTATATCAAAGCCATCAGCTAGACCATGAGTAGAATTAAACCTGACTTAACAGCTATTTCCCAATGCTTTTTTCAGGCTCAATGATGAGATGAATAGCACTTTGGGCATTTGGGATTCGTTCCAGCTTGTGCAACACAAATGAGTTTTGTTTTGGGAGAGGCCAAAAGACATAATGCCCCTTCAATGCTTTTAGGTGAGGCCATGGCCGGAGCCCTGTCGGCAACTAAGAATGGCTTCGGCTTAGGATGACGACATCTGTTTGCTGACGTCAATGACGTTCTGAGATCGGGCACATCAATTTTGTTTAGGCTTAGATGCTGCTAAAACAGAATCGGCGATGACGTCATACTTTTTAGGGTCAACCGCCAATTAGCGTCTACGTAGGCTCAAATCGTGTTACTGCGCATGCGCAGTCGAAGATTCTTCGATAATCTCAAAGATTCTTAGATGCCCAACAGGGCCCGGGTTAGCGCTCCCCTGGATTGGCCAGTGGCGTTCGTCCGAACGCTTCGCGTTCTCACTCACTTCGTCTGAATGCATCGAGAAAAAAAACTGAGCATATCAAGCTACCGAGATGTTTCAGGCACTTGGGACAGAGCGTTTGCAGCTGTCTGACACCGAGTACCATCGTATAGATCAGCCCGCTCTCTTCTGCTGCTCCGGGCACACATGGCATAACACTGTGCATACCAGGAATTCACGGAGGCTGTCAGACCACCACTGCAGCCTGCAGACTAATACGTGGATCGGCACTCAAAAACAGACCCTGCTTGAGGCAGTTGGGCCAAATTGAGATGAATGATGCCAGTGCGGGCGGATTACTAGTGGAGCCGCTAGTACTACGCTCTGCAAGAATCGCCCACCTTGGTCTGAAAGTTTCGACAGCATCGTTTGTTGTAAATCTAACTACGTTCACTGTTTTTTATTAGATCGCAGTCAGACACAGTTTTCGACCTGGCCTACGTGGGGCAACAGCGCGGTAGAAGTCTGCGCCCAAATGCCCTCGAATAGGGCACAGTGGAGTTCATTTGGCGTTCCGGGCCGCTTGTCGGGAAGCAGCGGCGGGTCGGATGGCGCGCTCCACCACAACTTCGTCCCGAGTTGGTACCGTTCTTTGATGGACTGCGCACGCCAACGCCATCGACTGATCTGACAAGGCTGCGGTGGCTAACGCTCACAAGCCACAAGAAGGCCACTGGCCGGGTGGCCTTCTTGTGGTTTGTGTATATCTCCACAATATCTCCATTGTGTTGGCCAGAACCCTGCACGTCAGTGCAGTGCGTCTCATTCAGATGTAAGGTTGAAGCGGACACCGGACAGGTGCCGCATCTGTAAGATGTGGCAGACACACCAGCATATAGTTTGTCTCTTCTATGGGTCCGGCTTCGTCCGGTGAACAGAGACACGTCAGGGCTGGAAGAACTGAAGTGCCATGGCGTGGCAACGGTCCTGGCGGCCGCCGCCAGGTCCCTGTCAAGCATCATAGTTAGGATTAGCTCCTAGCCGGTAGAGGAATACACACAACAACACCAGCATCAGCAGCATGAGATGCTCCTGATCCACTGTCGACATCGACAGTCACGAGCGAGAACTGGCGCGATACTGAAAGGCCGCGGCCACATCCGCATCGAACGATGTCCACCTGTACTGGGCACTACGTTCTGATTGATCGATTTCCCTCCAGCCTCGTCACCATTTACTGGCATCATATGCACGCATGAAACCATTGCATACAGTGGTTAAATAGTTTTTTTCTAATAGATACATTGCCTATTTGAGTCTACTGGCTCATCAATGTCGGATGAGTGTATACCAAATGCTGCCCATTTCATAAGAATATCCCACATTGCGCGCATGGTTGAAAGTATATTAAAACCAGAAAACCAATTTAAGTGGCCATAATAGAAGCTTCAAATAGAGCTCTCGTTGCCAATAACTCCCAGCAACGCTCGGTTCCAAAGTGGGCGTTATAAGCGGCGTCTAATGTAGAAGAAAACACCTGGATATTATGCTGTACCGCATAGCTTGGGGCATATTCCTGTTCCTAGATGGCACTAGTAGTAACTGCCTGAAGTTATGCTGTACCGCATAGCTTGAAACATATTAATGTCGCTACTCGCTAGGTGGCACTGATAGTATTGACCGTACCGCACAACTTGAATGCGGTATTTATTTAATGAACACAAATAATTTATCGTTAGCTGCTTAAGCATATTTTTATCACGCATCAATTAGTGTACGCTATTTATTAGCAAACATTTCGAACTGATGCATGTTTTCGTAACATTTATTTTCAGGTGCAGGGCTGACGAACCATATCGCCCGCATCTCTGCTCCACGTATGAAGTCCTTGATATCACTACACTGCACACATGTGGAGCCGGCAGGAGTAGGCGACATTGTGGCTTAGAGCGCGTTAAACTGCCATTTTGTAACCAAAGTATATTCTAAACTCATAACTCGAAAACATAACTCGGCATAACTAGGCATAACTCGAAAACAGTTCATCTTCTCCCTGAGATTTTATAATTTGCAATGTAAGTGCACCAAAATCGGTTTATTAGAGCATTTGCAGCATGATCTATAGGGGCAAACTTCTTTATTTAATTGATACAGGTAGAAAACCGGTCTCAGTTTTTCTTAGATATTGTGATCTATAGAATCAGCGATTCGAGGTCTGCCTATAAAGTCATTTTTCAGCGTAATATAGGTATGGTGTAAAGCAAATTGAAGTTTCGATATTCATATTATTAACATTTTTATCTTATAAACGAGTATATCTCCCATAGAAATGATGTAATTAATTAAAAATATATACCATAAGAATAGTCCAACAAATTAACGTCGTATAACTATTTCCATGAAATCACAATTCTTATAAACTGTGTCGTGAGACTTCAGGACAAGTCACGTGGTTTAAAAGTTTGGTCATTTAAAATTGGCAGCTTTTCGTATGCCAAATAAATTTCAGTAGGTATATGTGCCTTAGATGGTTGAAAAATTGGCACATTATTAAAAATGGAATTGGCACATTAAATTGACACATTATATTTATAAACATTTTATTCATATATCTGCCCATGATTATGTTAGAAGAAACAAACTATCACCTGCAAGTTACTGATGATAAGTTTGCACCCAATTGTGGTACAGAGCTACCCTCAGCGGCATGACCTTGGTCAAGTCAAGCTGTATTCACATTGCCACTGGTTTGGGTCGGCGCGATGTTTTCACCCCGTCAATGCAGGAGCCCGAGTGGTCGAATGTTAGTATTATGATAACCGAGCGCAGCATTGCCATTGTGAGCCACCTCACCACTGCACTGCACTGCCGCCAGCGCCTCGAAGCTGCTGCGCCGTCAAATGGCTGGCGTGACGGGGGATTCCCCCGCCACACGCGCGCGCCAGTGAATGCGGCCAACTCGAGTTTCCCCGCGTGCAAAAGGAATTTGCAAAGCGCAGCTTTCTTTACCGAGCCGCAAGCGCAAGGAACGCCCGAACACCAGAAGCTAAGCGGTAGCCCAGCTGTAGCTGCACATGATTCCTGGAACGGTTGCGATCGGTGTCTGCGGCCACGGTCGATCTGAAGAGAGGGACTCTCTGTTGCTGCCGTGCTCTGTTGTATCGTCTGTATTTGTATCATCATCAGATGCTGTATTTCCTTTCGGTATCCCACGGTTCTTTTATTTTTGTTATGACCTAAGCATATACCACAAAATCCATATTATGGAGTATTCTAATAAACATACATTTATCTGTATCTGTATGAAGATATGGGAAGCCGCACATCCTACCTCAACCATGGTTGAGGCATACGATGTGCGGCCTCAACCATGGCAGCCTACATACATAAGCAGCGCTATCGTGGCCCGCTCCGACCTCCCGCTACATTAAGGCTGTTTTATTCGTCTCTGATAGCGTTTGACAAGGCCTGATAGGCAGCCTGCGAGCCTTCAGGGCCGTCACCTGTACTAACGTGATGTGACAGCCGCCCGCCGCCGCACAGTGGGATATTTTCGCAATCTAGAGAGACACGGCCAGTAGGTAAACTGGGTCTGGCAGTCTGTTAGACAGTGTAAATTGGTATGTAGGTCCTTTTTAGTGTGCTTATTTTTATTTTGTATAAAAAGATAATAAATGGAGATAGCGGTGAAAGAGAAAAAACTTATGGTTAGGAGTAAAATGAAGCGTAAGCGCGTGACGGGTCAGCAAAATCGTATTACCACGAGTTGCCTGTCCCGATCTTATGCAAAAGCAGTGTATCCACTACTGTCCTTAATCAAGTTGCAATGGTGTGATCCATCACAATATTTGACATACCTCAGACCATCACATGTAACCGTATTTTGCGTTTTTGTCTACAGTGTTTTGTCATAGAGATGATACATATGTACATTTTGTATAATTATCGACGCCCTTGCTAAGCTTAGCCACTACCGTTTATGTTCGGAACAGTTTTCTGACCAATACTAACATTGTACGTAACATTAATAAAAATATTGTTTATTATCAACGAAAAATGTAATTAGTAACGCCTTAAGCTATTTATACGGGAAATATGGTGGACATGTATTGCTTAGAAAGACGTACATACATATGTCCCGTAGATTTAAGTGCCATCCCTCTGTACGTACTATATAGTATGTCTATTGTTTATTTTCTTTGTATTACAGAGTGGCTCTTTCAAATTCAAATTTAATGATATATAATAATAATAAATTTCAAATTTTATTCAAATTCAGTTATATATACAGGGTGTCAAAAAATTAAAAAACTCTAGATTTTAGCTCGCATTTTAATATGCGCCTTCTGATTTGTGTGAAACTTGGCATGTTTGTAGCTGGGAACATGGCGAAACCGATGAAACCATAATTTTTTTTCAATTGAGATATTTTCTGATATTGAAAAAACAATTTCGTTAACGACTAAAAACAAAGACAAAGACAGTGTTGAATGAATAACGTTGAAAACAGCGCCATGATTTTTTTAGCATTTTGTTATCATGATTTGACCCGTCTTGTGCTGGACGGTCAAATAATCTACCACAGTCCACTGTCAGACGAGACAGCGTCCGTGAAAGCCATGCTGCCTTGCGAACCTCAACCTCTCATTCAAGGCGTAACTGGGTTACACTTCAAACCATGCTCACTGTTCAATGTTCATGCGCCATCAGCATTAACAGATACAGATACAGATATGTTTATTGGACCCTCCATAATATGGATTTTGTGATATCCTCGTCATTACAAATTGAAAAGCACAGCATTATAAAAATACACAAATACAGCATGCTAAGAATAAATGATGATAAGACAAATTACAATAAGGTGCAATAAACATTGGTTGCGTTGTTGCTTGATTGACAAGTGCATCTGAATACAGTGTTAATCATTTTCCATCTGACTACTGGTGGTTTGCGTCGGGCCGTCTGCGTCCGGCGAGGTTATTACCGGTCTAGATGCAATACACTCTGGACTCGTAGTTGGCTCTTCATCTGAATCGGGTTCATCATATGTATTTCGTCTGCATTAGGTAGTCACTGGCATTGCCGTCGTCAGACGAAGGAAGTTCCCTTGCCGTTTTCTAGTTATCTATCTTTCCTCTCCATAGGTATCATGCTTCGGCTGGTGCGCCAACCGGACGGGCTCTACTTCCATCGATAGGTAGGCAGGGCGGAGCACTGGAGCCAATGACCTCGTACACCAGTCCAGCTATTCAATCTTGACTGAGATGTCTCACCTGCGTCCGATGGGAGCGGACAATAGGTACGTTACAATGGTTACATGCTTGTGGGACGGGATGATTGCGTCGAGCTTTGCAGAAGGTAAAACTGTCATTGTTACTCTTCCGGTGAATGCTCGTTGTGTGAATATATAGCAGCTTGCACTCTTCCCTCACCGGGGTGGGGAGGGAAGAGTGCTGAGGGCCGGAAGCTAGGATCGCTCCGGACTGTGTCGGTTCCCCAGAGTTACAGAATTTAATATAAGCGACACTATGTGACATTAGATGGACCTCCTCAGAAACAAATGGTGTGGGGGAAATATCATACTCAATATTTTGTTCTGTAGAAAAAGCGAAAAAGACAATTTTGAAGTCAAGAAACCTTTTAAATGAGCTTGCCATTAACTTCACTAAAATGATGTGACGTTATAACATTACCTACGCCCACTATCGAATTATCATACTTGAAAAGCAATACATACATAGAACATGTCCCATCTGACATCGTAGATCTTCTGCGCTTAGTAACCGCTTGTAACCAGACTCTAATATTTGAAACAATCGCACATGCAGGATCTGATGTGCATACATAATACTTTGGAGAGCACTTTGCAATAGTTGCAATCGAAAACTTTGTGCATAAAGTATGGCCCATATAATACAAAATCTCGATTTCGACCATTCACAAGATAGCTGCCTGACATGTGACCAAAGGTTGAAAGTTTGTAGTACGTTTAAGACGCAATTTTCTGAGAGTTTCGAATCCTGTCTTTGTCGTCTCGATGCGATCATTAGTTCGGAAAATGACCCGGATTTTCGCTCTTCCCATGGTCAATGGTATTCGACTGAGATCCCTGTCAATGACAGGGTAAATTCCAAGCGGTATCCTTTTGTATCTGCATCCAATGACAGATCACATGGTCCTTTCATGAGATAGTTAGCCCTCCGTGCTACCTACCTCAGGATCGAAAGCTATTATTATTATTATGTTTTTTTTTAACTTTAAATTCTGCTTTTGTGTTAAACGTAATGAATTCGCGCATCGCCTCTGTGTTCAATACACCATTCGCTGCCTTCGTCCTATATATATAATATTTCGCTAATACAATTAACCTTTGAATAGCCCGTATTTCCTCTTCTGGTATTGGATAATCGTTTTCAAAGCCCATAATAATCTTCAATTGATCTAGTGTTATATTACGTCCTAATCTATTTCTTATCAGACATTCTATATCGCTCCAGATACACCTTACTTTTGGACATGTGACAAACAAATGTAATAAGGTCTCTCTGTCATTGTTACAAAACGTACATAATGGACTACTCTCAGTGAATTTAGCCACAAAAGTGTTGGTAGTCAATATTCGATGCATGAGCCTATCCTGAAACCATAGCAACGTCGTATTCTTTGTGCATGTTCTAAACCTAATATAAAGTTCGTCCCAATCAAAGCTACTGTCTAATTCTTTATTCCATTTATCCTCAGATTTCAATCGATGTGTATTTACCCCATGTTTACACTCAAGCAAAACCTTATAATACATCGCACAACCTGTTTTGGGATTCAAAATAGCCTCCAATGCTGGCTGCATATTCGGACCTATCCCAAGAGGGGGCATCTGACCATTAAATGTTGTTTTTATTGCTCTTTTAATACCCATGTATTCAATCATTGGAATACGTGTCCGATAAGCGTTTTTGAAATCGTCATACGTCATTTCCTGTCTATCATCCGACCATAGGTCACCCACATATATACAGCCGGACTCCAGTAATCTCTTATTCCAAACTGATTCGTGCCCTCTCTTTATGAAAGACGAAAGAAATAAAGGTTGCGTGCGAACATTTTGGGGAGTAACTACAAAACCTCTCTTGAAAGCATCCCAGATCTTAACAACTTCTCTCCAAAAAGGATTCATTTCACAAAAAATTATTTTAGCAGAACTTCTATCGCCGCATGTGAACAGCAGCTCATAGTTTGGCAGCGTTTGCAAAGTAATATATTTCCAGTCACGCTCAGAACATATCAATCTTTTTATCCAAGAGACCTTCAAAGCATCATTGTACGTTTGCACACATGGTATTCCAAATTTGTTCAGCATATGGTTTCGTTTAATCTTATCCTGTCCATTGTTCCACAGAAAACTAAAGAGTTGTTTTTGTAACTTAGCAATATACTCTGCTGGAGGGCATGGCAGCATGGTAAGAACATTTGTTAGTTTTGATAATACTAATGTCTTAAGTACCGTACGCTTGCCATACACTGTTAATTTACGCTTCAGCCAGCCTTTTAGCAGGTTTCTAATATCAATTGTTTTCGCCTCAAAATTGATAATATTCATGTCTAGCAAGTTCCTTGTAAACACAATACCTAAATATTTAAACCTTTCATTGATGACTCCAAAAATTGATTCAGCAAGAAAGTCTGGAATTCGATTCGTGCCCAGCCAAAGAAGCTGTGTTTTTTGTACATTAAGTAATAAACCCGATATTGAACTAAATTCGGATACAGTTTCCATACAACTATCATAACTGCGACGAGAGCCGTCCAAAATAAAGGTACAGTCATCTGCATATTGTTCAATCTTAACTTCCACATTGCCCACTCTGTAACCTACGATAGCGGTATTATGGCGAACCATAATGCCTAAAACCTCCACACAGAGAATGAATAGCAAAGGTGAACAACAGTCTCCTTGTCTACATCCCTGACTGATCAGAAAAAAATCTGTTGATGTTTTATTTTGCGTTATACATGAGTTTGCTCCAAGCAACATAACCTTTACCCAGCGAGTGATGTCCGGACCGAAGTTAAACAAACCTAACACCTCAAATATAAAGTCATGACTGAGAGTGTCAAACGCCCTTTTATAATCTGCAAAAACAATTAACCCTTGTTTACCTTCGCAAGAAAACTTTGCATTCCACATGACATCGTACACCGTTCGTATACATTCACCAATATACCTATTTTTCATAAAACCCTTTTGATTTCCAGCAATCAATTTGTCCATAACACTACGTAGACGGTTAGCCAAAGCTGCTGAAAGTATTTTCTGTGTGGTATTCAACAATGAAATGGGTCTCCAGTTATCGATCTTATTTTTTGATTTTCCGGACTTCGGCACTAAAGTAATTAATCCCTGCCTTTGCGTTATGGATAGTTGGCCATTAACAAAGCCGCAATTCAATGACCGCACAAGAAAAACTCCTAATTCATTCCAAAAAAGTTTGAAGAAATCCGACGTAAACCCGTCTGGGCCCGGAGATTTGTCATTATGAAGCCTAGCTACAGCCTCACCAGCTTCCTTCAGTGAAAGGGTTCCTTCAATTTTAATTTTCTCTTCCGATGATAGCTTATAAAAGTTATCCCCTAGATGTTGCTTCACATCCTCCAATCGCTTTGTTCTTTCCCTAGACCGATAAACGCTTTCAAAAAAGTCTTTCAGATGATCCATTATAGCTGACTGATCATTTACATCTTCTCCCTTAACCTCTAAGCTTCCAATATACTTTTGTGTATACTGACGTTTCTCAAGTCCGCAAAAGTATTTTGTTGGACGTTCTCCCTGCTCAATCCATTTAGCTTTTGCTCGCACCAATACACCGTTCATCTTTTCCCTACGCAACGAAAACAGCTCGCCTTTTAACTTTTCCAACTCTTCAATAACCCTTTGCTCTTGTGATGCTAAATTATCTAGAAGCTGGAGCTTTTCGACGAGCGTTTTTTCTCGCAGTGACGATTCTTTCTTTCTCTGGGACCCATACTTAATGGTAATCCCTCGCAAATGACAAAGTAACGTTTCAAAAAATAGTTGGTCATCGATGGAAAATTTAATATCTGGATCTGATTCTATCGCTTTTGTAGAGTATGGTTGTAACGCGTACAATCTCTTCATATGCATTATCTCTCTATTAACCAACATTATATATCCTTCATCTTTTAGCAAACTATTGTTAAATTTCCAAAACAAACTTCTTTTTCTACGTCCTGGGCTTTGAAAACTTAAAGTGATTACATTATGGTCCGTCCTATACCCATAACAAATATCAGAAGAAGAGATAATAGGTAAAAGTTCCGCTGATACCAGGAAAAAATCAAGCCTCGAATATTTTGTCGGGCTTGATCTTCTCCATGTATATCTGTGAAGGTTTGGGTGTTGTTCCCGCCAAATATCCACAAGATTTTCATTCTCCATGCAGTGCAGTACCGTTTTCCTGGCCCTCGGATTTCCAACACTGCGATAAAACTTAGTGTCTTTTTCCGGGTCCAGTACCAAATTCCAGTCACCAACAAACATTACTGGGTATTGATTAGTGTCTGAGTCAAAAACCTTATTAAACAAGCCGTTATAGAACTTTGGACTGTCGTCATTTGGCCCATATACAACCACCAAAGTACACCGAACATAGCCATCAAATTCAACATTCAAGATAATATAATTTCCGCATTCGTCTTTCACACAGCTGTGAATGAACACAGCGGCCCCAGGGGTGGGAAGCACAGCAATTCCCCTGGAATACCCGGACCCACAGCTTAAGAAGACATCACAGCCCCATTCTGATCGAACCCTCTCTGACATATCTGACGTGAGGTGGGTATCAACGAGACAATACAGTGCGCAGCCGAGTTTCCTTATATAATTGAAGACATCCCTTCTTTTCGTGAATTGCCGTATACCTCTAACATTAACACTACAGACTGACAAACTCATGATGAACTTCTAGAGACATACGTATTCTGATACTGACAGAAGCTCCCGTTTGAATTCGTCGTATAATCAACAACAGATTCAAGACTCTTGGTAACATCAATACCCTCCACTTTCCACATCAAGTCATTAACTGGTAACCAAAGGTGAACACTAAGCAGGTATACTAATAAGCTGATATCGACAAGTGGCATGCTGAACTCAGAAATAGTTCCTGATGTCTTGCGACCCAAAAGAGCGGCCGCGGGACGAGCGAGGCAAGCGACACACGTCGCCCAGCCTACCAGCCATTGCGGGACTCGAACGTACAGGCTGCGGAGTAACACGGGAATCACTTAAGGTTTCTGTAGCCCCTTCTATGGTTACTGCCACTCCCGGCTCCTCCTCCACTCCCAACGACGAGACACTCCCAGCCAATTCATGACGAAGTACCCCGACACTAGCGCCCCCACAAGGGGACCGAACGGACGAAGAGTTCTTTCTGATACCACCAGGTGGCAGAACTGAACCTGGGACACTCCCCGCCCCGCCCCGCACAGCACCCTCCCCAAGGACAGAGACTGCCGAGACGGATACCTCTGACGTCACAGGAAGCAGAGGCGGCTCCAGTTCAGCCTCCATCAGCCGCCGGACGGCGGCCGGCGGCCGACCACCGTCGACCACCATCGCGTCTTCGTCGATCGGGACTCCTCCCGAGGTCGGCGACCGCCGCAACTCTCCGCCACGGGACTCGAAGCGACCTTGGCCGACCACCTCCGGAGAGCCAGCTGCGACTCCCACGGCCGGAGATGCCGACATCGGCTCAAACAGGTGCACCCGCCGCACTGGCTCCCTCGCACAGTCCAGCAACGAAGACGACGGCTGTCGGCGCCTCACCCGAGACACAGGAAGAGAAGGGACAGAGCCGTCCCCCGCGACGTCATCCCTCGGTGAACCGGAAGACGAACCACGAACAGGAGAGGAGGCCGTGTCACCCGCACTGAAGTGCCCCAGACTCGCATCACTAGGGCCGGGGCCGGGAACGGGTGACACTCCGGCGGGCCGATATCGCCACGGCTCAGCGCTGCCCGCGGCTCGACTCGGCGGCACGCCTCCGCCGATCACCTGAGCCCGCCCCTGCGCCGGGCGGCCGGGCACACGTGACTCTGCCAGCTGCCGTACAGTCTCTGGATCGGCGACCCTGATCGGAGCCGAGTCACGTGACTTACAAACGAGTAAGTTCCCCGATCGGGTAAAAACAGAGAAAATTGTCTTTTCTCTCTTCAGTTTCAGAAGGTCCAGAAACATTGCCTGTCTTCTAGGAGTCAACGACTCGGAAACATAGAGTCCCGATCCTCTTAGTTTAGCTTTAGATCGGAACAGTATATCCCTGTCTGATCCAGAGGCCGCCGAGTTAAACTCCATCAGGATTTTTCCGTTTTTCAGTCTGAACGCCGTCTTGATTTGGCTCCGATCCATATCATGCTGCATGTACTGACGAATCGCAGAGACAGTCAGATCAGTTGCATCCACGTGTTGATTTTGACCCTGAATGACTGACCCAGAAAAAATGAGACACACCAGCCTTTTGTCTTGCTGCAGACGATCCTCTTGCATCTCCAATCGTTGCAGACGATGCTTCATCTCAGAATTTTCTTTGCGTAACTCCACAATGTCCCGGTCTGCTGACTGCTGTCTCGCCGCCACAGATGAAAGAGAGTCCATTGCAAACGAGAGTGCATCCTCAATCGCCGCCACACGCCTCTCATTCGAGTCTTTGATGGCTCCCACGCACTTAGCATTTTCACTCACTATGAAAGCTTTAAGTTCGGCACAGACGTCAGTCTGACTCTCCTTAGGATCAGCACTCGCGCCACTCTGTCCCGTCTGTAACGGAGATCCAGCCTTACGCTTTTTCGTCATGGCGGACACACGCACTGCCACTAAACGCCGGCCAGACCCACCCGCTCTGACAGCACCGCGCGCGGAGCGACCCAACGCACGTCCGCCCCGGGCCGCGATCCGACCCAGACCCTTCAGAGGCCTTTAGGGCTACCAGGGGCCTCTTTGAAAGACCAGAAGGTCCCTTGAAAGTTTAAAGGGTCCCTGTGCAGGTCCGAGGGGCCCCTTGACGGGTCCAAACGGCCCCTGAACTTGCCGAATGGGCCCCTATCCAGTACCGAGGGGCCTCTGGGCAGGACGGAGGGTCCCTGATTATGTCGGCAGGGCGACAAAGCAGCCAGTGCAATTCCTTACCAAGTCGAAAGAGCCCCTGAGCAGACTAGAGACCCCCTGACCAGACCAGAGGGTACAGGGGCCCACATTTGAAATGGTACACACTAAGGTCCGGTCCATTTTCCCGTATTATGGGGTCATTTTGAAGAATTGTTAGATAAGAGTAGTATCACTAGAAGCGCATTACCGAGAGCTTCACTTTAAGCTATAT
>JARBER010161178.1:0-10264 GCA_030265075.1 Balanus glandula
CCGTGCTGATGTTGAGTTTCCCGCTGTCTCCAAGCACGGATATGCGTCAGGTGATGATGTCTGGATCCCCTCCCCGTGCTGATGTTGAGTTTCCCGCTGTCTCCAAGCACGGATATGCGTCAGGTGATGATGTCTAGATCCCCCTCCCCGTGCTGATGTTGAGTTCCCCGCTGTCTCCAGGCGCGGAGATGCGTCAGGTGATGATGTTTGACTCCCCTCCCTTCCGGAACTGATGTTGAGGTCCCCGCTGTCTCCAGGCACGGAGATGCGTCAGGTGATGATGTTTGACGAGCGGCTTAACAGCCCGAGCTCGTTCCGTCGCATCCTGACGGATGACGTGGAGAGGCGGAGATTCCTGCTGGATGCTGACGTGGAGGTGAGATCAGGCATCCTGCCACCGCTGGTCCGGGGTCACACAGCTGGTCACTGGCTAGCCAACACAGCGGCAGTTATCTCAGAAAGAGACCTGATAGTAACGCGATATGATCCTTTGTAATGCAGAAATTTAGTCATTTTATAAGTGCACAGTGCGCACTTAGGTTTATGCCAGCAGCGGCTGTGCCATGACGAGGGTTGACAGAGTTGATCTGCAATTACTTCTAGTTGAACTATATCCGTTTGTCATCTCTCCTGATTTCAAGCTGACGTAATAACTTATTTAACGCTGATGGTGAGCAGTGAGCATTGAATACGAGTTTACATGTTGGGTCCTGCGAGCGATTCAGATCTGCCTCCTGCAACTCACTTCATGTTATTCCGGTTACCCTGCTCCCTCTTATCTCCTGGGGAGTCCGTCTTGCTTTGTCGCCATATGTGGTTAGTTTTGATAACACGCAGCTCCACACAACTCGGTACTAGTTTGTGTCACGTAATTGCGGCGTCCCATCAGTCTATGTCGTCGATCAGTGAGCTCTTTTCCCCTTAAATGACCCTCTGTGTCGCCTACGGGAACATCACTAATGGGGTCACTGGGCGTCATTCATTGGTGTCATCTACTTTGCCGTTTTTTTAGGGATGTAGTGAATGCTAATGGGATGTCACTTTGTCACTATCGCAGAAGAGGTGGATATTGAGTTTGAAAATTGTATCAAATTAATATCTCGATTGAATATGCTTCTGGTAGCCAGTTTGCTGTATATCTAAAATAAAAATAACTGTTCCGATAGTCGTTTTTTGTGTGTAAAATATAATCTCGTTATTCCACTGGCAACTTCCCTGCTGGCAAGTTTGGTTGGCATGTTTCTAAACTGAACGTGAAAATGTATATTATTTCGTCGTCATTCGCAGGTTTTTCTTCCCACAACGGACCAAAATGTGCTTCATATTTCAATAACATGTGGCGTGACAAAAACAAAGCATTTGGGCGTGACTTTCCACTCATAGTTGTGAAATCCAGTTCACTGGCCTGTGGCCGCCGCTACACTCTCCGTACGCTCAGCTGACCCCGTCACTCGTCCTTGCAGAGTCAGACGCTGGATCTGGCGCGCGCGCCGCCGCCGCTGGACGCTGACGGGCAGCTGAGGGCGGCACCGGGCGGCGGCCGGCGACGCATCGACCACATCCTGCACGCGCGCCGGCCCGAGGTGCGCGTGCGCGCCTACACGTTCGTGGCGGCGCTGGCCGGCCTCAGCGACCACCTGCCCGTGTGCATGACGTTGGAGACGGCGTGACGAGACGGCGTGACGCGTGACGGCGTGACGGCGTGACGGCGTGACGAGACGGCGTGACGGTGGGACGGTGCTACCGGAGACAGGCGTTGGCACAGCCGCTGCTGAGGGAGGGGTGGTCGCTACAGGTCGGGACGCGGCCACTGCTCGGGGCTGGCATGTCTCAGACCATTGTGGTGGGACAGAGACCCCGCAGCCGCTGCTGAGGGAGGGGTGGTCGCTACAGGCAGGGACGCGGCCACTGAGCGGGGCTGGCATGTCTCAGACCATAGTGGTGATACAGAGACCCCGCAGCCGCTGCTGAGGGAGGGGTGGTCGCTACAGGCAGGGACGCGGCCACTGCTCGGGGCCGGCATGTCTCAGACCATAGTGGTGGGATCAACGGGGATATCGAGGATTCTCAGGAAGGATAAAAGGAAGGGCTGGGGAGACTGATGTATCCAATGCCTTATTCAGTGTCATTGTGTATGTATAAGTGACACTGTCGCAATCAGCCTTACTGCCTGTCATTTACGTAATCCCGCTGGCCGCAGTGGTTTCAGTGATCAGTTTTGCATAATTGTGTAGCAATAGCTGTGTATCCTGACTTGATGTGGGGCGCCGTGATAGTTTGTGATATTTTTATTACTTGACATTCCTCAATTAGCATTCAGACTTAATGCATTGTTTACTTGTGTATCTACTGCCACTCGGTGATATCTGAAGTGTAGTGACGTGCGTGTGTGTGTGTGTACTGTGTAGCTTCAGGTAATCTTGTATGGCGGATGAGAGCGATCCAAGGATATGCATGCTTATCCTGCTGCGGAATCCCTGAGCACTCGCTGCTTTCGACATTCCTAATGGGGCCGTGATCATCATTAATGCGTAGCATAAAGTGGGGACTGCTCCTTTATCACTAGCATAATTAGTCTGCGACAATATGTTTTATATATCGTGACATAGCTTTTATTCAGTCAGCATGGTACTTTTAAAATTGTTCCTAATCGACGGTCATCAATTATCTCGATTACTGCGTTGTGTTGCGTTCAGCTTATCTCAGTGTTGCGTTTGATCGAGCCAATCTCGTTAACCTTTGTACACATGACAATGGTTATTGCCGTCCAGTGCATTGATTCCATTGTTTTTGCCTGGTTATTTCAATCACTGCTTTCAATTTGACCAAAATAAACGATGCTGCACGATCTTGGTCCGATGTCTACCTGATATTTACGGAAGGCACCATCACTACACAGAAGGAAGGCACCATTGCTACACAGATGGAAGGCACCATCGCTTCACAGACTGAAGGCTACCTCGCTACACAATCGGAAGCCCTCATCACTACTTAGACGAAAGACGCCATCGCTACTCAGGAGGAAGGCGCCATCACTACACAGACAGAAGGTATCATCGCCGTTATACCCCTGACTGTTCGCCTGAGCGCGGCCCTGTGACCCCGACCGAGCTTGGCACCGGGTCGGGGTCACAGGGGCGCGCTCAGGCGGACAGTCAATGGTATAAGTTTTACCCCTGACTGTCCTACCGACCGCGCCATGTCACGTGTATTGGCGACCAGCCAACAGTACAGACTGATCCTGCCGGGCGACAGAGCTTGGCACCGGGCCAAGGTCACATGGGCGCACTCAGGCGGACAGTCAGGGGTGTAACAATCGCTACACAGATGGAAAATGTCATCGCCTCACAGACGGAAGGTTCCATCTCTCCTCAGACGGAAGACGCCATCGCTACACAGACAAAAGGCGCCATCACTACACAGACTGAAGACGTCATCGCTACACAGACAGAAGACGCCATCGCTACACAGACGGAAGACTGCATCTCTCCTCAGACGGAAGACTGCATCTCTCCTCAGACGAAAGACTGCACCTCTCCTCAGACGGAAGGCGCCATTGCTACTCAGCCGGAAGGCGCCGGTCCAGGAAGAACTGTACCTGCCGCTCTGCTCGCAGCACACGAGGCTGTTTCATCTGCTGTCCGAAGACGAATGAGCTACTCTTCAGATGTTCGCGGTACTCCGAAAATGTTCCTTCTGATACCGGAATCACCTGCCGTCGGATCACCATGGTCATCAGCTGTTTGCGGTACCGTAAACGGTGTAATGCGTACTTGCTTGGTTCACCTGATAACATCGAGTTGTGAGAAAGTGTCCAATGTCCTATGTCCATCAGTCACTCGCATGATGCATTTAGCCAAACTTTGTTGTATTTTTACAACAGAGATCGTTTATTTCTGAATGCATACATGCATGAGTCGTAACATCACATGTTGCTAGGCATGCATGTCATTTAGTATGTCAATGACACCCTGTGGGGAGAGGAATCGAGAATTCAGCTAAGCTATGCTGAAGCAAGCTGAATTCCCGGGAATTCAGTCGGGAATTAAGCAGCAAGCTGAATTTCCGACCCTTGCTCTCCACATGACAGATATACCCACAATAAAATAACAACCAACCACACATATATAGGTACTACGGTACTACATACCTATTTACATTTCGTCTACCGATTTGTTTCCAATGCTAACCACAATGTATCAAATTCATATCACTTGTAGGACTATATACAATGTACATGTCTTTGTCTATTATTATACCTTCGGTCATTAGTTATCTTGAGATAGTGTAAGGAAGGCCTATTTAAATTATGAACTAATGTTTTGAACATATTAAATAGCTTATTTAATGACTAAGCAATGCACGCGAAACGTCGGGTATATAATCATTTTAGCTCATTAAAAGTTCAAAACATTAACTCATAATTTAAATAGGCATTATTTAATTTACTATTTAAATAGGCACTATTTAATTTACTATTTAAATAGGCACTATAACACTATCACAACGATTGTCATACAAATAATATAATGTATCTGTCGTCGGGTTCTTGCAGTTCCGGACTAATTACCCCGTGTCCTTTGCAACTATTGACTCAATGTTCTTTGTTATTGTGTGTCCTCAATTCATGTTGAATGTTGATCTCACCTTCATGGGTCCGATGGCATTTTTGACCCGGAACGATTTGTAGACGTAGTGTTGATCGCATAGTGTTTCATCAACCTGTGGAAGGAAAACGATTTCGTCGTTAGAAGCCGCAAAAAAATGAAACATATTTAGTCTGGGTTTCAGACAATATTCTGTTTCACCAATGGAATTGACAATAATTATTATAATGTATTCTAGTCACAGTGGAACGAGACCAGCCTAGAGTGATGTGAACGGAATCTCTGTCCTCGGTTTGGTCGCCTTCCTTTGCTATATGCCACTTCTGCTGTAACTTACTACATAACATCCACCCATTTGGTCCGCTTTCTTATGTCTGTGCTGTTCGTCTCGTGTTTCGTGACTCGTCAGCTTTCTTGTCTGGCTGTTTTGGCACTTTGCTTTATCTTCCATCCACCCACATTTTGTCTAGCCGTCTCACCATCAACCATATTACCTGCCCCATTTCTCGCCACTTCTCCTGCTCTGCCCAGTCCCCGGCTGCCCCACGTCCTCGCCACTGCTCCTTCTCTGCCCAGCCCCCGGCTGCCCCACGTCCTCGCCACTTCTCCTGCTCTGCCCAGTCCCCTGCTGCCCCACGTCCTCGCCACTGCTCCTTCTCTGCCCAGTCCCCGGCTGCCCCACGTCCTCGCCACTTCCCCTACCCTGCCTGCTGTCTCCGGCTGCCTCGTGGCCTCACCATGTGCCGCTGCCTCTCGGTCGGCGTGCCTCCCTCGGTCTCGGTGAACACCAGGTACCGCGGTGTCGGCTCGGCCTCGGTGTCCGGCGCCAGCACGCTCTCGGCAGCGGTGAAGTCGCTCAGTCGCAGCCCCGGCCAGCGGCCCGCCGCGGAAAGCAGTGCCGCAGTGAAGCTGGCCTCACTCAGCTTCTCAGAGTGCACGTTCAGCATCTGACCGGTCCTGTGGGTTTTACCGGCGGCGGCAGTAGGTTGTTAACAGTGGGACGACAAAAACAGACTATTGGTGCACGAGTTAAATTTATATTGAAGGCTAGTTGCTAGCAGGGCAAGGCTTCATTTTTCAAACGGAGTGAATGAGAACGCGAAGCCTGTGCCGACGAAAAAGGAATCCAATCAGCGGTTTTCAAGATAGCCTTGGGCACTTTTCCGAGGTCACACAGCAGATCTACCTTTGTCGGCTCGTAGCTCACAAACTATCATAGTTACGACATCAATAATGTAAGTTACTTATCCGAGCGCACATTGGACACATACATCTTTTGCAATTTCAAATATCAGAATACTCGCTCCGTCTCGTCTCCAACAAATCACTCCGCCTGCTTCATACCATGCATGCCTTACCAGAAATATTCAATGGGTAGGTGGCTGGATAGCTATCTGGATATCTGTTCCCACATAACACACCCATGTGGTAACCACAAGGTAATTATGAGGCTTAGCCCGCCATGCCCACATGGTGCCCATAATGCTGTGGAAGACGTTTCGGCACTGTTACCATGTGGGCAAGCCCTAACGAAAACCACATGGTTTCTGCATGGTCTCTGCATTGTTACCACATTGCCCATCTCAAACTCATATAGGGCTCACGTGGGCATGCTCGTGTCCTTACCATATTACATATGTTAATCTCGCGCAAGCAAACCCATATGGGGCCCATATATTTCCATTGTGCAGTACCATGTTCCTCCTATGGCAACTATATAGGTGTGCTACGCAAGTTTTTCCTCTACTTCTAGTGTTACATACAATGAACAAGTTTCACGTTGTGGGTTTTTTGGCTTAAAATTCACAAGTATTTTATATACTAAACCGAGTTATTTTGATCGAAAGATGCGTAGTTTCAGTAAACTAACAAATAACAACTTTGCAAAAAATATTTATTAAAAAAGCTCTTGGTTAGCTACGTCACATCTGCTCTTTGTAAACACTTGGCCATGGCTGACCTGCAGTAACCGTCGTGATGAAGTGCTTCATGACCATTTAACATAAAGTATACTGAATTAAAATTAAATTTAGACATTATAACATATTTTATTTAATTTGCTGCGTCGTTTATGAGTCACTTAAGTTGCAAGAGTGCTGACAGTGACAGTGACAGTGACAGTGGATGGAGGTTTCGCGAGCGGCTTGTTCGACCGTCACATCTGGAGAGGTAACGGTAAGCGCACTTTGTAACTTTGATTGCTTGCACATGGCAACAATACATTTTGTGAGATACTTTAACGTGAACGTTTTACGTACTGTACACATATTTGAATATAATTTCGCCAAGTTTTGCATCCATATTGTGTATAACGGTTAACAAATATTCGTCATCTAGGATAGAACTACATATGCTGCCCGAACGGACCTTACATTTGATAGGGTTATTAGTTTGCAACTACCCAATATATGTGTTTGAAACTTTGCACACAGCATGCTTTGTGTTTTGCAAGTGTTATGTTGAAGTTGTGAAACCTTTTGTTGAATGGATTAGGCGTATTGCACACAAATGTATCCCCTTGTTTTCCCTTTTGAGGCAAACGGGGTGGCTTTTCATAGAGCTATAGGCGATGCAACTCAGTTTGTACAGCGCAAATATCAGATACATGGTTGAGCGCGTGCTGTTGACCAAACTTAACCTCAAGTCTTTCATATAAATACAGAAATTATTACTTGTCCATTTTTATCACAAAATCAGCTTATATTACAAATAATTATAAACAAAACGCCTGGTCGCCTCGCACTGGCCTGCTAAATGGCATTCGCCGGACTACTCAAACGGCAGATGTGACGTCACACACGATGATCACCAATCAGAGGCTTACACGTTTAATTACAAGATATAGCTTTTTATGGTATTTATAAAAGTTTTTGAGATAAATGATTATCACCATTGTGTTTTTCATGGAAAAATCACAGCAAAAGTATTTTAAAAGTATATGGTTGAGTGACATGAAACTTGTCCATTATTCATAGTTGCGTTCACGGGCAACTGACCTGAACTGGAAGTCGATCTGCGGTATCTGATTGTAGAATCCAACCACCTGGACCACATCGCCGAGTCGGTACCGGTAGAGTCCCGACAGATTCGTCAGAACCAACTCATACAACCTTCCGAGCTGGCGGCACAGACCAGAGACATGTTACGTGGTCATAGCTGCCCTTTAGCTGCAGCGTCGCCGTCACTTAGAAATAGAGCAGACAGTACATGTGTCGGGTACTCTTATCAGACTTGTGAACGATTAAACTCTGATTGAATCATGAATCATAAATCACGATTTAAACTGATTGAATCAACACAATTTTACCGGACTTGGCTTTAAGTCGTGATTGGATCGATACAATTTTTCCGGACCTGGCTTTGAATTGTGATTAAATCTACTAGTTTTTAATTTGAGTTGTCATTGAGTCGGCTGAGAAAAAAATCAAGGTCTGATTGAATCATGACCGAATCAACTAAATGTGATTTTGAGTTGTGATCGAATCAATTGTATGTTGCAACAATGCCAATTGTCTACAAGTCTTGCACATCAAAACTGTTAGCTTTCAACCCTGCAATAATCTGACGTCCCATCTTAGATAATGTGTAGCTGGCCAAAGTGGGATTAATTTAACTTAACACCAACAGTTTAGGTTTGAGTTAGAGTTGTGATTGAGTTGGCTGCCACAAATTGAAGGACTGATTCAATCATGAATAAATCATCTAGTTTTAAAGTTGAGTCATAATTAAGTCGGCTGCCAAAAACTGATTGTCATGATTGCCAGTCAGTTGAATCATGATTGAGTTATGATTGTCAGCCAGTTTTGATCTTGAGTTGTGATTGTAAGCTAGTTTTGATCTTGAGTTGTGATTAAATCAATCGCAAAAATTTGAATCATAAACAAGTCTGACCCTTTACGGCAATGGACTGTACCACAAAGATGGTATGTTGTGCGGTGCAGTCTACCATTCAGCTCAATGCGTCTAACACTACTATGCAGTCGCCAGCTCTTTAGTATCATTGCTGGCGCTGGTAAATGTGTAGACATCCGCAATTACTTGTTATGTGGCACAGTAGGCACACCATTTCGTAGAGCTAATTAACACCACGTTGCAGTTAAAGAGGCCATCAGCCCGATATGCGCCAAATACAAAACAGTAGGTAGGTATGATGTCACTGTCTGATTCAGGTTTTGGCCCCTGGGGGAATTAGGGACAAATGTTTCCCCCAAACACACACATGTGAAAAATAAGACAACGTGATTGTATTAAATTCATACCTATACAATAAAACTGCGTGTTCCTGCACTGGCTGTAATCAGTTAGTTACAATAACATCCACTCTCCCCTCTAAATACAGCAACATTTATACCTCCATCAGCTGGACTAACCTGCACCTCGTGGGCCTGCAGCAGCCCTCTTCCTTTACCAGCTGGACTAACCTGCACCTGGTGGGCCTTCAGCAACACTCTCCCTCCATCAACTGGACTAACCTGTACCTGGTGGGCCTACAGCAGCCCTCTCCCTACAACAGCTGGATAGCCTGCACTAAGTGTGCCTGCATCAGCTCCTCTCCCTTCATCAGCTGGACTAACCTGCACCTGGTGGACCTGCAGCAGCTCTGGACTAACCTGCAGTTATACGTCCCTGGTGGGCCTTCATCAGTCCCTCTCTCTTCATCAGCTGGACTAACCTGCACCTGGTGGGCCCATGTAGCCGCTCCTCTCCCTGCATCAGCTGAACTAACCTGCACCTGGTGGGCCTGCATTAGCTCATCTCCCTCCATCAGCTGGACTAACTTGTACCTTGTGGGCATGCAGCAGCTCCTTCTCCCTCCATCAGCTGGACTAAAATGCACCTGGTGGGCCTGTAGCAGCTCCTGTCCCTCCATCAGCTGAACTAACCTGCACCTGGTGGGCCTGCAGCAGCTCCTTCTCCCTCCATCAGCTGGACTAACCTGCACCTGGTGGCCCTGCATCAGTCCCTCTCCCTCCATCAGCTGGACTAACCTGCACCTGGTGGGCCTGCAGCAGCTCCTTCTCCCTCCATCAGCTGGACTAACCTGTACCTGGTGGCCCTGCATCAGTCCCTCTCCCTCCATCAGCTGGACTAACCTGCACCTGATGGGCCTGCAGGAGTCCTTCTCCCTCCATCAGCTGAACTAACCTGCACCTGGTGGGCCTGTAGCAGCTCCTCTCCCTCCATCAGCTAGACTAACCTGCACCTGGTGGGCCTGCATCAGCTCTCTCCCTCCATCAGCTGGACTAACCTGCGCCTAGTGGGCCTGCAGCAGTCTCTCTCCCTTCATCAGCTGGACTAACCTGGACCTGGTGAGCCTGCATCATCTCCTCTCCCTCCATCAGCTGGCCTTACCTGCACCCGGTGGGCTTGCATCCGCTCTCTCCCTCGATCAGCTGGACTAACCTGCACCTAGTGGACCTGCAGGAGTCCCTCTCCCTCCATCAGCTGGAAAAACCTTCACCTGGTGGGCCTGCATCAGCTCCTCTCCCTCCATCAGCTGGACTAACCTGCACCTGGTGGGCATCCAGCAGCTCATCTCCCTCCATCAGCTGGACTAACCTGCACCTGGTGGGCCTCCAGCAGCTCCTCTCCCTCCATCAGCTGGACTAACCTGCACCTGGTGGGCATCCAGCAGCTCATCTCCCTCCATCAGCTGG